>VCRD01003473.1:18035-38000 GCA_006783055.1 Trinorchestia longiramus
ATACAAACACGTATGTAACAGGTGACACAAACACGTAACAGGTGACACAAACACGTATGCAACAGGTGACACAAACACGTAACAGGTGACACAAACACGTATGCAACAGGTGACACAAGCACATATGTCTCAACTGACACAAACACGTATGTAACAGGTGACACAAGTAGCTGGAACACCTGGTACAAGCATATGTCACAGCTGGAACAGCTGGTACAAGCATGTGACACAGCTGGAACTAATGGTACAAGCATATATCACAGCTGGCACAAGCATATATCACAGCTGGCACAAACATATATCACAGCTGGCACAAGCATATATCACAGCTGGCACAAGCATATATCACAGCTGGCACAAGCATATATCACAGCTGGCACAAGCATATATCACAGCTGGCACAAGCATATATCACAGCTGGCACAAGGTATTTAATAAAGCCCAGCGCGCTGTAAATACTTCCAGAAACCAGACCGCACTAAAGATACTAGGCGTTTTACGAAACAGACCGCACTAAGATTATTAAGTATTTTTCGATCCAAGAGATTTCAAGAAACTAGATCGTCGTAAAAATTCTCGGGAACTCAAGTGCTGCGAGTATTGCAAACCGCATTGTGGATGCCACTTGATTTTGACAAAGCTATTTGGAAACGATGGTGTAAAATTACGAAGAAATGTGGTAGTACACTAGACCCTTTGTACTTACAGTATAGCGACGAAATATAAAAAATAGAAGTCGACTATCCAATGAAAACGGTTTGAACGGTATGAGAAAATTACTCACAGTTAGGCAAAAGATCTACATAAATTGACTTTTATGAATAACTCATCTTGGTTACAAAAACATGAAGGGCAATTAAAAAAATGTTACACCTAATAATTTTATTCACACGTGCAAAACAACCACCAGGTGTTTCGTATCGCCAAAAAAAAAGTTTTTCAGCGCCTACGGGGATGAACGTGAAGGAGTTTTCTTGCTCCCATGCAGTCAACTTGAGAGTAACTTTGATTATTTCAACCTCAAGATGACCTTCCAGTGGGTTTCCCACGCCAAGCATCCAACCAGCAGACATAGATAGCATTAGGAAGCCTTGTTTCTTGCGTGTCCTGAAACCAAAACTTGCTAACTCATTGGGGGCCCAGGATAATAATTTTAATAATTTCTCTTGAATTGAAGGCGCTAAGAAATATTTTCATACTGAATGTCAACTTGACATGAACGCTTAAAAGGTACGAAAAACGAAAGGCTGAATCAGTTTCAGAGGCGAAAATTAGTCATGATTTCACGATTCAATAAAAACTTTGAGTACCCAGAATGGTAACTCAAGACAAAATTAACCGAAATTTTAAAATCGTTCATTGGTATCTAGAATACCAATTGCATGCACAAGATGGATGTTCTGTTTGTAATTGCATACATGAATCAAACTCTCTGGTATTCTAGACACCAATAAATAATAAGAAAATTTGGGTTAACTTCTTATTTTACGTTACTCTGTACTGTATAATACCCGAAAAATTGCGCAATGGAGACGCAGCTTGCCATTTCACGATTCAGGTTCATGCACTTTTATTTTGAATTGAATAAGTACATGAAATTTTCAGTAATTTCATTACTTGACAGTCCGTGCGAGAGATTCAGTTTCCTGTAGTTTCGTTTATTCAACGTAAATTTAACTATAAGGCTGTAATTTCACATTTTTGTCATACTCCTTAGATGCATTTATCCTGGCCCCATTAATTATTTGAACAAAACAAACTTGATTTTCAACGTATTTAGATATTCATAAATGAGAATCAGTAAACATTGCTTTATGTGAGATATGAGCTGGAAAACTTTAATATCAGGTTTTATCTCACACATGTTTGTCTTCAGCATCAATCAAATCTACACGCACTCAAGTCTTCCGCCACATCATCTTTGACACAGCCTTCTTTCAAGCTTCACCGGGCCTTCTCAATTAGAAAGCTTTGAAATTGGAGTTTTCAATCCCATACGTCCTTCTGTGCTTCTATTTACCTGTGGGTTTTGCGTGTCTTTTCGTATAAATACAGCGAAATACAGTCAAAAACGCATAGGCCTGGGGAGGCACTGGAGGCTGTATGCAAGCTCGCAAGAGCTTATAAGATGCCCGGCAATAAAAAGCAGAACGTTTTCCATTACTAGAAGGAAACGTTCACAGACACGTACATGCACCATAGCTGCAGTTCCTCTTTGCACAATCCACTTTAAAATATTTTTTATTAATTGTAACAATAGTTTTGTGCCATATCTTGAACTCATTCAAAATCTCATGAAAACGATCATTATCTTGGATGAGACTTGGATCAGAGAGTGTGTTCTTAGACACACAGACTTCATTCCTATGTATTTTATTACACTAAGAAAGGTCTTCATCGTAAATTTTTGTCGAGAAGCAAACATTTTCATTACCTTCTCTGAATTTTTTGTCACTTCAGTACTCAACTTCCGATTGAAACCATCAACAACCTCCACCTTATCTTTCTCTCAAAGCTAACGACACGTTCGTTCTTTCAGCATCCTGATTTATAACACTAAACTTTTACTTCACTAGGTCACAAGTTAAAAAAACAACAGATACTGAGATGAAAATCTGTATCCTGATTCTGATGCGCATTTGATAAACACATAAGAATCGAGTATTAAAGGAACTAATCTCATAGGTAGACACGTTATCAAACCAAATCTTTACACTAGCTCATCAAAGTGTTTGAACAGAGATGAAGTCATTTCAACAACGCTTCGTGGGTTTACTATAGTAAAATAGAAATTTTTCACGAAATGTTCCCCACATGAGAAAGAAGAATGAAAAGTTCTACGAAATGTTCCATAAATGAGAAAGAAAAGGGAATAGTTCTACTTTCAAGGTTGTACTGTTTGACCCCATTTCAATGAGTTACGTACGCTTTTATGTCCCACTCGCTCCATGCCGATAAACCGAGCACAACAAGCTGGATATGAAAGCAGCCAAAACTAAAAACATCGACTAGAATAATCAAAAGAGGTAATTTTTGAAGAAATCAACCACGTGGCTACACAAATGTCAGTAAAATCTTCGAAATTAACAAAAATTTGAGGCTTATAACAAATAACAATTAGAAAAACTTCACTAATCGTTCTTGAATATATTAGAACTTATGTTGACGGATGTACAGTAACGAATAGTAGAAATGACAGTGATGATCCTGCATATTTAATTACAATCGTCTTCAGTTCACTTGACAATGCATTAGTCCTTAAGTAAGAAAGCGTCGCATTTCCCATTTCGAATATTGCATAGGAGCTTAACTTTTGAATACTGCAGAGTAAAGTGAGCATGAGCGTGACTGAACTTTTATCATTGTTGGACTGTCATCTTTGAAAACTGCATCAAATTTACATAATCAAGTCATATACGTGGGTATGTATCCTTTCGAATACACTTTTTGCCCCTCAAGAAATAGGATTTGTTAAATTTGCTAAAATTTAAATGAAGAAGAAGCATTTATAAAGCCCTGTTTTATTTTCACTTGTCACACACAGTGAAAACGCACAATCCAATAAAACTGACCAACATAGTCGTGTTGTTATGATAGTCACCAACTTGAAAAATTTGTTTAAAATGCAGATATCAATCAAAAATAACTGAGAATAACGTAGCCATACCTGTTGAAGGTTCAAGTTAAGAAATTGCGGAGCTTGCGCGAGAGACACACACCCAATCACAGTCAGCAAGCTACTGACTTGTCGCAGTCATGTCGGTAACGAGTGCCTACTTCTCTATGAAGTCATTTGATTTAATAGCGAAATCTTGCACAGTGCATCAGCGGGAAGCACGTCCTGATGCTAATAAGCCTACCTTCGAGCCTGACAAAAACTCCTTCGTAGAATTAGCCTTGAAGTATTTACAGAACAACACAATATTATGCGTATAAAAAGAAGAACATGAATGCGCCTCGAGAAGTATCTCTCATCTTGAAAATTAGGGGAAAACATAATTACAAAAAATTTCCAATCGACGCAGCCAGTTGAGTTTCCGAACTGTCGTTTATAGCGATAGGTTTGAACTGCTTGCCTATTTACTGAAACGTGAATGTTAAATTTATTGACCTTGAGCTCTCCTATGTATAATCACATCAAAACGAAGCAAACTGTTTTCGTTCTATTGAGTTGGAAAAGTCACTGCAGCAAGTCTTTTAACAGTGGTTCCGACATCTGAGTTTCGAGGCCACGACGCCTATTTCATTGAATTGAATGTCAAATTAAACATCCTAGTAAAACGACATTCTCTGCTAAAATTGTCACTGACGTGTGCGTGAAACGAGCTGCTGTATGTAGTTCGCTTGGCTCAGTATCGCATGTACAACGTCGTATATTAATTTCTTTACTGTATTTACATCAATTATTTGTCTTTCCTTCTATTAATTAACTATATATTTCTGTTCAATTTATGCAAAATATGTCTTGCTCACAATTTTGTATGGAGATATGACAAAGAAAAGAGGACGATAGTTTCTTTTACTATGCCGCTTGTTAGTGTTGAAACTTCTTAATTTCGATGTTAATTTTGATAATTGCTTTCCATTTTACCATACCTAAATTTTTTCCCAGTTGCTATTCACTATGGAAGAAAGCTAATTCTTAAATTGAAAAATAATTGATATGTATCCATCCTCTCCTTGGAGTCCTGTGCGCAGTCAAGTACGTCAGTAAAGGTAAGGTAATATTATGCCATTAAGATGTCTGTAATTTCCACGTCTCAATGTGTCCATGACATATTTTAAGCTTATGTTTCAAAATTCTGTTAGCGTGATTGTATCATAGTTCATTGATAGTAAGGGGTTATTTAATGGTCAGGACCACACATCTGAAGGTTTTTAGAAGCAGGGTTTTTACCCACGGCACATCTCTAGTTACATCGCACCTCAAGTACGGAAACATGACGTAAATCAAGGACCCACAGTATCATACGAGTACAAACACACCATATCAGGAAACCCTCCTCCTAGGAGTTAAGTATCCTAAAAATCTCTCGAAGATTGCAAAGTCTTGTACATGTGATGCAGAGCAATTCCCATTCCGCGCGGCCCTAAGCCGGAGCTGGAAAATTATGAGAACAAAAGCCAATTTGGTGGAAGAAGATAACCAAAAAATTTATTAGCTGTGTCTCTCTAACCCTCCTCAGCCCTACACTCGTAGGCCCACAGAGGTCACACACAGCAGTTGACACAATTGATGCCAAACACATATACGGAAGACGCTATATTGTGATTTGAAACCAGTTAATCAAAGAACTCGCGTCTAACAATATCCACGATGTGCCAGAGAGAAAGTGTGCTAAAATCAGTAAGTTCTAAACGTAATGAATGAATTTGAATAGCGACGTATTTTTGCGTAACGAATAGTTTTCTAATTTATTGCATGCCGGACTAATAGAGAAAATTCAATGACAACGAAAAAAATAGAGTAAATTGGAGTAGAGAAAGAAAGCCGTCCAAAGACTCTGATGACTATACATGCAGCGATAGACAAATCGACTTTTTGCTGAATTTGTAGCAACAGCAACAGCATTTTGCCGACTAACATCAATTTTTAACTGGACTGGACGCTACAAAGTGAGCAGCCAACGCATCAATAATGTTACTGCAGCATACCGTGAATTTCCTCGCAGCGTTTGCACGAAACCCACAACGTAGTTTGACATGCTATGAATAATAATTATATAGTAAACATTGAGAAGCATTAAATTTTGATTAAATACTGAGGCAAATAGTAAATATCTGGCATTACTTAATTTATTTGTACAACATTTTGTAGTACGTATCATAAAATGAGCATACTTATTTTTTAGGATCTAATGATCACAGTCACGCGATTTTCCTGCTATTCAGGAACATAGGAAAGCTACAAAACCAGCTTTAATTAGTAAATTGTAATCGTATTACCCCAGTCTAAATTTTATCGTCTGACCGACGCTAATTTTCGTCGAAACTCACCGGTAATTATCGTATTTCTCTTACGATAGACTAAAGATTTCTTACGATAAACCGATGATATATCGCCGGAATCGGTGTTTTGAATGGCCCATATTATCGTCAGACTACCGATAATTTACAGGTCATTAACGTAAGTTTTGTACCAAGTCCGACGATAATAACCGGTTAAAAACATGTTAGCTCTACCATTAGACCGACGATAAATCGAAATCCTCGCAATTTACTGGTAGATTTCGATGCTTTAAAAAATGAAAATTTATAAATAATCAGTTATTCATAAATAATCATTATTGACAGAATCAAACTCTGCCAATAAATTCCAACAATAATTGATCGTTAGTCTGATGGTAAAAAATAAGCGGTTACTATTATCGGACTTCGAATAAACTTACGTTAATGACCGGTAAATTAACAGCAATCTGACAATATTCAATCCATTCGCAGCACCAATTCCGACGATGTATCATCGGTTTATCGTAAGAAATCATCAGTTTATCGTAAAATGAATACAATAATTACCAGTAAGTTCAGACGAAAACTAGCGTCGGTTAGACAATAAAGTTCGGACCAACACCATGTATGTATCATCTTCACTACGCTTTTATCACCTACAACACGCTTGTATCATCTTCACCACGCTTGTCTCACCTATAACACGTTTCTAATATTTATATCACGTTTGCACAAATTGAGAATTTTAAATACAATGCATCATACATTGTAATTCAATGGTGCGTGAACTTAACTGAAGGGGTTCATTTTGTACGGCTACAAGTGATTACTTTTTATTTTCTCATGCAACTTTCCTTCAATGCCAAGCCAATCGTATCTTATTCCTGTAATCATAGCAGCTGATCTTATTGTACGATACTTTTGCAATCATACCAGCTGATCTTATTGTACTTTTGCAATCATACCAGCTGATCTTATTGTACTTTTGCAATCATATCAGCTAATCATATTTTCCTTCGGCAAATCATAACAGCTTATCATATTTTACTTCGTCAATCATACTAGTTGACCGTATTTTACTAGTGCACTCACACTAGCTAACCGTCTTTTAGTCGTGCAATTAGACTTACATCATACAAAGATTTGGTGTTAAAAGTTTCCATTTAACGCACAACTTGCAGACGAGCACCGTACAATTGAGACTAGTTGTCTGGAACACAAATGTAGTTCAAGGTCAATCACAACAATTGTGTTAAAAACAGTGAGTGATGACCAATGAAGAAATTTTTTCTCTTAAAAATAGAGGCTCTGGAAGTAGCATCATCCAACTTTGAAGTATTATAAGAAAATATGAGATTAAATGCTCAGAAATGATGTTCAATTTTGAAGGTCTTGAAAAAAGTGAAACTAAAAGCACCGCCGACAGCGAGAAGTAGTCAGTGGTGAACGAAAAAAGTAGTAGAGCTGATGGTGAAATTTATTGAAAAAAATGGAGGTCAAGTTTTCTTATAGCACTAAACGTGCACAGGAGAAAAAAAACGATGATTTATGGAAAAGAAACATGATTTCGCGAGTTGAAATTTAATTTTGATTGTCGTGTATGAGATAGTACACCTAAAGATGAACATACTAGATGAGCGTGCGGGATTTTGAAACTCACAATGAATCAAGTATCTCCAGGGCGGCGGGAAGTTCACGTTTATTCCTATCTTTATAATGATACTGAAGGAACAGGATGTGCCTGATTTAAAGCGTCGATTTCACAAATAAAGAACATCTCACACTGAAAAAATGAAGAGAGAAGCGCGGCGGAACAGCAGAGATCATCAAGCAGAAGTTCACTCAGAAAGTGAAAAGAGACAAACACTGCATGGGAAAAGATGTTCAAGAAGGAAAGTAAATGACTGGACAACTTAACTTTACAACTAAAACCCATGATAGATTGACCCATCCGTGTTGATTCATCTGCTGCTGCTGCTGGAAGCCCAAGGTATTTCTGCTCTAGTAGCGCCATGTCTCCAATGATAAAACTATCTTGGAGAGAAGCTCCGGTGTCCTGTAATTTTCCTAGGAAACACAGAATATGGGGGAAGACAATCCTCCTCAGCACAACCCCATCGGAAAATTCAATTGGACAAAATTAAAGTGCCTGCCTGAGGTAGGATAAAAAATACAATTTGTAATGCGGGCGTTGAGAGGTATAGACGTATGCAGGTAAAGATAAAAGTGGGTTATATAAGATAGAGATAAATGATAGGAGATAAAAGACGATAAAAGATAAGTGAAGAAACAAGTGGGTGAGGATACAGTAAAAACTAAGTCGAATGGGAAATAGATGTATGGGTCACACAAGGAAAAGGAGAACAGAATGGAAATGAGTTGAATAAGGAATAATTTAGAACAAACATGATACCAAGACAAATTTCGACGAACATTGTGCAGATTAAATAGAACCTTCAGCATGAGGCACCTCTTAGGAACACAGAAAACAAGGCACCTCACACGATATCGTGACGAAGATAGACACAACGAGCACACCGCAGTGCTAGAACTAGTCAAGTTCTAGTACTAGTCAAGTACTAGTCCTACTTAAGTAGTCAACCACTAGTGTTCAAAACTCCTTAACCCTTTCGCGCCGACTAGGATAATGTGTCTAATCAAATTTCAAAAATCGGCGCGAAAGAGTTAAAGTGACGACTGCTCATAGCGAAGCCATGTGGCTGTACACAGACCATGACCTCCAGTGATGTTGGCTCCCACCCAAGGCGACCTTGCACGTCATGCTTCGTTAAACTCTTCGACCGATAACACAGCGCGTAAATATTCACCTCCTCGATTGACCAAAGCAGTTAATTCTCAGAGTTCTGGCGCATATTTGGTATTTCCTTACGAAATCCGAAGGTAAATTTGACTGAAATATTACTGGCTGTATTTCAACTACCGTGAACTTGAAGTAATAGCTTTTGCACAGTTCCAACTGTTAACATTTAACAGATGATAATCTCGCGAGCTCAGAATAGTTATAAAATTAAAATAGTGACGCCAAAGGAATGAATAATAAAAATAACAAGAAACATTTGCAACAGTATTCAATGTTACATATGTCATGGATTCAAAGAGAAAGCCAATTTTTATTTTAAGTACTTGAATGACCACATAATCAAGCCTAATTGAGTAATTTGTACACACTGGCCAGTTAAAGTATCGGTGTGGCTTACACTGACGAAGAGAGATAGTTACTTTATGGGGGTAAGTGAAATGAATGGTCATCACCAGCTTGGTCGACTGGTATCGCCAGCTTGGTCGACTGGTGAGCAAATCTGCTTGCGAGCGGAAAGACCCGGGTTCGAATCCCGCTGCCGACATGGTTACGCGGCTATAAATACGGCATGGGACTTGGGTATACAACTGAATAATTATCGAAGTAATTATCCGACCCAAGAATGGGCCAGAAGGTTCGTTCCTATAGCCTAATTCTATTCTATTCTATTCTATTCTATTCTATTTTAATGGCATTTAGTGTTGTGTGTTGCAGTGATACGTTATCCGGACGTCACCGCGTTAGGAAGCTCATCTAAGGTGTGAAAATCAACGCAGGGAAATTGGTCACAATACACGAGTTGTAAAAATTTGTCACAATACACGAGTTGTGGAAATTGGTCACAATAGACGAGTTGTGAACATTGGTCACAATAGACGAGTTGTGAACATTGGTCACAATGCACGAGTTGTGGAAATTAGTCAAAATACACGAGTTGTAGTGGAAATCCCATTGTTTCGTTCAGTTGCCCAGTGGAGGAAGTACTTGACCTACAGACATGACAAGAAAACGCAGACATTTTTTCTGGAACTACACGTTCAGTTCATGTGAGTTTAACAAAATACATCATTGACGCGATGAATGGATATTTCGCTCGCACTTTCTTCTACTACAAGTAATTCAACCTTTTTTAAACACTGTGTGATCTTGAAGATTTTTCTGTCTTATTTATAGATTAAAAAGGAATTAAGGAGTAATCACCAAAATGATGATCTTTAAAATTCTTACAGTGAATAATGATCTACATATATAATCGACTATGTATCTCCATCTCTCTATATCTGTGTGTGTCCGTCCCATTACTTCCTATCTATTACTGAAGAAAAATTATTGAACTGAAATCAGAACGGATATGCATGTATTACAAGCATTGTATTGTGGATACCAAAGGCACCGGATCACTATAAAATACGCCATTTGTTCCGTTATTAACTTTCTTCTCTTACACGGCCATGTTATCTTTAGGTAAGATACAAAATGAAAGTTCTGTATATATTCAAGAAAAATATTTTGATTCTGCAGGCACCACGGGTAAAACTGAAAAATGTATTTATATCATAGATCCTTAATTTTTTACTTTTGAATCAAAGAATTTTAACGGTTACTATCTGGGCCACATTATTGTTAGATAAGATGCACAATGGAAGTACTGTATATATTAATGAAAAGTATTCATTTAAAATACAATAATTCGTCGTAAATCTTTAATGCATTTATCAATATAATAATTTCAAATTCGTCAAATCTAAATCGTGGAATTCCCACGGGAACTGGCTAGTATTTTGAGAACGAATATTTGAATATATGAGGTATAATTACAGAAGTGAGGCTGTCAGAACTGACGTAGTGCAGATGCTGCTCGCTTTACCATTACCACAACAGAAGAAACTCAGCTGATAAATCTGCGGTATTAATGATTTAAAAAAACGCACACTCATGAAACCAATTCCTGCCACCGCAGAACCGTTATCAGTTCAAAACGAAGGCTTTTTTACATTTGCCTCACAGGAAAGTTATCCTGTTTCACCCATACGACGATGTGCTTACGAGCAGAAAAAATTGTCCGTTTCACATGCTGTGGAACTATTAACTCTCGCTAGGGAATAACTCGAGAGTTTAAAGAATTCTACCTTGTATCTTCCTCTTACGAAGCATGGGCCGATGTGCCTTATTCTCGATAAGGTTAGTTTTATTCTTGATATAGTTACTCTCAGTTTCGATAAGGTTAGTGTTATTCTTGATATAGTTACTCTCAGTTTCGATAAGGTTAGTCTTATTCTTGATACAGTTAGTCTCAGTTTCGATAAGGTTAGTCTTATTCTTGATACAGTTAGTCTCAGTCTCGATAAGGTTAGTCCTAGTCTCGATAAGGTTAGTCCTAGTCTCGATAAGGTTAGTCCTAGTCTCGATGAGGTTAGTCCTAGTCTCGATAAGGTTAGTCCTCGTCTCGATAAGGTTAGTCCTAGTCTCGATAAGGTTAGTCCTAGTCTCGATAAGGTTAGTCATAGTCTCGATAAGGTTAGTCCTAGTCTCGATAAGGTTAGTCCTAGTCTCGATAAGGTTAGTCCTAGTTTCGATAAGATTAGTCCTAGTCTCGATAAGGTTAGACCTAGTCTGGATCTGGACCTGTGATCAGCTCTCCCGTAGGTCATGAGGTGGATTTCTAACTTTCACGATGACCTTGACCCAGGGCGGGAGACCTGAATGAAGCCTTGGTATCCATCACACCATCATCAGTGATAAGTGACTTATCAACATCAACCCGATGTTGATAAGTTGATCAGGTTAGTGACACGAAGTCAGGCTTCTCAAAGACGTAACTATTTTTCCTGGTAAGAAGAAGCAGCTTCCAGAATCAGTGCAGTGTTTTTGATGTTCAATAACCATCGATCAAGCAGATTAATATGTACCCCATGAATGAAAAAAGGTATTAAGTATGCATGAAAAAAGATGTGTTAGTTTCGCCTCATCTAACTTGAATCATGGGATCAAAATCCTCTTGAACGAAATTGTAGTTATCCTATAACATACGTCAGTTTCATTCATGTTTTAACTGATCGATTCTCAGAGGTAAATTTCATTTTACACTAAAAAAATAAAATGAAAGTAGCTTAACCAATTAGTTTTCGAGATCATTGTACTCACAATAACCTGAAAAAGAAATGCTGTAAATTAGTGTTTTTTATGTATTCGTTGACCGCCGTTTTCCAAAAAATTATGTGCAAGTGTGATAAAAAATTATGGGTTGCGGTGCATCAGAAATATTTTGATGTTTCCTTCCCTTAAAACGGAGCTGTACTGTTCCTATTTAAAGCGTTTCTCATAGATTATTATACATCAACCACCGTACGCGCGCGATCACAGTTTTAACAGTGACAGAAGTATATCAAGAAGAAGGAAAATTAAAGAATGCAGTCACCTAATGTAATATGGATAACATTCGTGTAGAAGGTCGGTGGCAAGCACACCAGCTTCTTCTACAGAGAAAGAGATTTGGAAAAATAAAAAATTAGGTCCATTTATTCGCAGAGCAAAGTCTAAAACATTTTCTTGCAACAAGTGCTGCTGACTCTCCGATGAGTACCACTAACGAGAGGCATTCCCTAAGGTACACTGAAGAAGACAGTCGGGAATAATCTGCACATCCTTCCGTGAGTAGCTCAGGAATTCTAGTTTTTTCCGAGGAGAGCCGCGTAACCAAGATACAATGAAGGATTATATCTTTTCAGTGCACTCTAATGGCGAGCGCGCAGTGAGCGTGATTTTAAGGCACTAAATCGATAGTTATTTCAACTCATTATGGCACAGCGTCCAAAAAAGCAGACGCAAGAACAGTTAGTATTATAAAACAACTAGACAGTTCCCGTGGAAATTCCACGATTGAGATTCGACTAATTTGAAATTATTATAAAAATGAATACATTAAAGATTTACAACGAATTATTGTGGTTTAAATGAATACTTTTTATTAATATAATTCAACTTCCTTTCTGCATTTTATCGACCGATAACATGGTCCCGATAGTACCCGCTGAAATTCCTTGGCTTAAAAGTAATAAAATTAAGGATCTATGAAATAAATAACATTTTTCAGTTTTCCTCGTGAATATTTCTCATTAATATGTACAGAACTTCCATTCTGTATCTTATCTACTGATAATATAGCCGTGTACGAAATAAAAGCTAATAAGGGAAAAAATGGAATATTATATAGTGATCCGGCTTCTACGGTATCCACAATACAATACTTGTAATACATGCATACCAGTTCTGATTTCAGTTCAATAATTTTTCTTCAGTAATAGATAGGAAGTAATGGGACAGACACACACAGAGAGATAGAGAGCTGGAGATGCACTGTCTATTATGTAGATTTAGAACCGCAAAAACTTGCACTAACGTTAGAGTTTCTCTTTCCTTTACGTTACAATTCACGGACAAACTCTAACATAAAAGAAAGTTCTTGCCCTTTTAAATACTTTCATAATACAAACTTTCCCTGCTTTCATTTTCTAGATGCTGTGCATTAATTAGTTAAACTATGTATACGTTCCCGTACAGTACGTTAAGGCTGACACATTTTACTCGAACTAATGTTCTCAATAGAATAACAGATTGAATACAACAATTAAAAAATAACGTAGTCGTGATGCATGAAAATGAAACGAATAAAAAATATCTAACGGGTAATGCAAAAGTGACTTTACACTTCTAAATACTATTAAAACAAAACCTAATAAAGCCAAAAAAAATAAATTACAATCAAAGAGAAGAAATCTTTGAGTTTTATTATTTTTTAACAAAAGTTTTATTATTTGAATATGATATCTTTCAAATGTTGTCCATTGCTGTTCAAATAAGTGCGCATTCTTTTCACAGTACTTTTCATGACTTGTTCCAAAACACCTGGAGTTATTCTGTTGATTTCTTCAATTATGTTACCTTTTAACTATAGTAGAGTATTAGGCCTATTGATGTAAACCCTTTGTTTAAGGTATCCCCAAAGGAAAAAGTCCGGAGGGGTCAAATCAGGCGACCGTGGTGGCCAAGAAACGTCACCAGAACGTGAAATTAATTTACCAGGAAAGACAGCTCTCAGTATTACTATGGATTCTCTTGTTGTGTGCGGTGTTGCTCCATCTTGTTGAAACCACATATTGTGTATTTCCAAATCTTTCAGTTGTGGCAATAAATATTCCTTGAGCATCTGTCTGTAGTTGTTTCTTGTTACTGTCATCACCAATCCATCATTTTCGAAAAAGTACGGGCCAATCATTCTTGCACATGTTTTACCGCACCAGACAGTAACAGTCTCTGCATGAAGTGGTTGTTTATGAATTATCATTGGGTTTTCAACACATCAGAATTTGTAGTTTTGTTTATTTACGTATCTGCTGATATGGAAATGTACCTCATTCATTTGCCAGACCCAGAAATGCACGAACAAAGTCTTTTCTTTTCTGATATTCTGCATAATTTAACTCATCGTTTAGTTGAATTTATACAGTTGCAAGTCTTTTGTCAGGATACGACGTTGTGATCTTCGAGAAATTCCTAGTTCACTGGAACGTTTCATAGTCGATATTCGTGGCTCTTGTTGAATGCTGTTTGAAACACGCTGAATTGCATATGCATTTCGTACTGCTCTCGGTCTATCAGAGCGTTCCTCATCAACTGTTGATCCGGATTCTCTGAATCTTGAAATCATTGCTATAATGCAATGTCTGGAAGGACTTGTTCGTTGATTAAACGTTGTCATGAAGTCCCTCTGCACTGCAACTAAGGATCCGTTATGTGTGAAATGTACACCAGCAGTATCACCAGCTTGGTCGACTATCACCAGCTTGGTCGACTATCACCAGCTTGGTCGACATCACCAGCTTGGTCGACTGGTATCACCAGCTTGGTCGACTGGTGAGCGAGTCTGCTTGCGAGCGGAAAGACCCGGGTTCGAATCCCGCTGCCGACATGGTTGACGCGGCTAAAAATACGGCATGGGACTTGGGTAAACAACCGAATAATTATCGAAGTAATTATCCGACCCAAGAATGGGCCAGAAGGTTCGTTCCTATAGCCTCATTCTATTCTAAATAACTTTTCACTATTTTTGCTCGCTGTTCTTTGCTATATTTTGCCATTTTGAGGTTATTGATAATAGTGAAAAGTTTATGAGTAACAATATAAACCTTTAATCAGTATACTAGATACGATATAAAATTCCCACATTTCTTCTTTTATTTGATCTATAATTCGTTTTTTTGCCTGTATTATGTTTTGTTGTAATAGTATTTATTTGAAAGTGTGAAGTGAGTAAAAATGAGTAAAATCAAAATAACTTAGCAATAGTTAAATAGTAAATGCCCTCAAGTGCAGAAGACTATCGAGAGAGCATTGTGATGAGGGAAAAAGTTTCATATGGCACCTTAGTTGCGTAATATTCCAACAGATAATTTTGCCCGCAAACGTTTCACAAGATCGACGAAACTACGACACGTCCCCATGCAAGCGAGTTTAAATGAACAAAAAACAATGAAGAATTTATTTTATGGAACGATGCAGTGTATTGTGCGTGAGGTGTACTAATGTTTTCAGTTTATGCCTTTGCGTTTCAGAATAATTATAAACATTCCATTTTCTTCCCATTGTAAAGAAAGGTCACCTAAATTTCACTGTAGTCGAGTAGTTAAGCGGCCTGACTTGTGCAATCAAGTCCGAGGTTCGAGTTCCCACACAGCACTCGAATTTTCTCTAGCGTTTGACGTAGAGGACCAGACAGAGTGATGGACTGATTGATTCAACTATTTGCTCAAGCATCCAGATCAATCGTTTCATGATCTACGATCCTCTATCTCAAGTCATAACACAAGGAAAAGTCATAACAATAGCCCCTTTGACGTATGATCCATAGTCTTATGATGTAACATTAACAATTGGAAAACTAATGTATACGTCATGAATATCTGATTGGAATGGTTTCTTTCTTCTTGACTGGTGAACCATCCTCCTTCCGTTTTCTAATGCAAAATTTGTCTATTTTTTCTATGGCATGGTTCAGTGGAACTATGGAATTGTCCAATTTATTGTAGACAATTAATAACTGATAATCCTGAATACTTCCTTAGAATTTATTTCCTGACCATTTTCTACGTTCTTAACTGTAATGATCAGATAAGTCTTTTTGAGTTCGTTATTTTATATTTTTTATAAAAAATAAGTCATTAATAAAAATAACGAAAAATTAACAAGTGTTACGATTGCTACCAGCGAAATAATATTTCAAATAAAAACTTTTCTACAGTCCAAAACAGAATTCAGTAACTGGAAAAGTAGTAAATTTAGCGTCGTAGTTACTAAATTCTTCCAGTAAAGCAAATTCAGACGGTAACGGCTGTCGTAAGTTTTTGGCATGGGTTCACACTTGTACAACATGAGCACAATTGTACGACTTCGTATATTTGGGTAGATTGTAGCGGAAGGAATACAAGGAATCTGCGTCCGTGTGAAGTGTAATTCCTTGCAGCTTCGAACCGCTATTTTCTTTAGCTCAAAAGACTGGACAACTCGGTAGATTTTTTCTCGAGCTGCAAGTACCAAAAAGTGTAAAAACCAAAGGATGTTGTACCAATCATACAGTTTTGCATCAATTCAAGGTTTGTTTTTCAAACCAAATAGTCAAGCTTAAGTTAAGGTCTATTTACCTACTCTTCAAATCACTTAGTCTTTCATAATTAGAAGTCTGTTGGTCTATAAAAGCAAACAATCCTGTATTAATTAGTGATGAGTTTACCTTTGAATTGAAATAATTTTACATTAATTACATTAACTGAGTCTGTTTGCTTATTTTAACCCTTGTCTGGTCTTCATATTATTGTTACTCAGCCAGTGTTTGTGGGTCTCGTGAACCCGTTGCGTTTGATATTTTTAATGCCTCACAATAACTTTTATGTTAAAATATACAACAGATGTTTACTTCATCCTAATCGCAAACAGTATAAACAGTGAAGATATTAGCAGTAAAAATGAAAATGGGTTCACAGACCCAAGCACCACCCAGGAGTTAACAAATAAAAGTCTTGTTGTCTATCGATTTTTTGCTTTAGCCCTCTGTATTTTTGCTCATTAAATCTTGAAGTTCCGACGATTAACGAGTATTTGTTAGCATTGTGTATTAGGCTAAGTTTGCTGGTCGAGGAAATTGTGAACTTCGATCCAAACAATGAAATAACTCTTGAGACACGAGGCTCCTAGAAATGATTTTTTATCGGAGTGTCGCTCATTGTAAAGCATTTGAATACACGCATGTCTACTGCGCAACAGTCTTGATGAGGTTGCAAAAACAGCTTGATCTTCAACTCTAATCGCTTCAGCGAATACCAGGAAGAATACACAAAAAAATGAGCGGCTGAAACACAAGTATTTGAAGCATTGCAAAAGCCTTCACATTAGAATCAATTCTTCACTGAAATTGTAGCAAACGAGGATTGCTTTTGTGCTCCTTTAAATTACTAGAAGCAGTAATATTTTCTTGCGAACATTGTTCTCTAAATACGGATGTTTTCGCGCAAGGATCACGTACGTAAAGTTACACAAGAAGTAAAAGACATATTGCTTAGTTCAACTTTTTCATATTTCAGAAAAACGTATAAAGCACATGCTATCTTCAAAAAATTTACATCCCACAAACAGTAAAAATTTGATAATATTAACACACAAATACGGTGACTTCTATCTCCTGAAGAGGATGAGCCTTAGGCATAGGCACTTTCTTTTATCAGACTCCAGACCCAAGCTTACACAGTTGAAAGTCGTCTCACAATTACACGCATAAAACATAATAAATCCATAGAGAATCAGACGCTCTTAACTCGTACAGAAAGTAACGAAGTAACAAATACAAACGCTAGGAAATCCCACATGGAAGACTTGAACGCGTGAACACTATTGCTGAAGACGAGTACTAAATATAACTTGTATTCGCGCGCCAATGTTTCATTTGAGACAAGAGTGTGAATTCGTATCGGAAGTAAGCATCATTATCACATGCGAAGCGCAAAAATAACGCACCAACTTGGAATATCTTATGAAAGATAACAAAGAATTTGAAGGACTCTCTGAAAAAGAAATCACGAGGTGCTGTTTGTCACTACGCCACTGGATGACTAGAACGCGACTTGATATTAGAATCAATTCGATAACAGCGCACACAACTAGAGGAAACTCCTGCATCAAATAATAAAAATAAATAAAAACACGCAATTTGTTTTGCCCGCTTGTGCACTTAAAGCTCCCTGTGGAAAGTTAACTACTGGAAAAATAGGTGGTTTCACAACAGAAAAATCTCTTAACAACGTCTTTTAAAATACCTCGACTGCTGGAATAATAACTGCAGGTACATGTATCACGAGTGGGGCGGATGTGTCTGCATTAGCAAACAATTCCTGATACAAACGACATTCATTTGATCAGAAAATCAGACGTTTTTTCTGGGAATGTGAGTGGTCACTTTTACGTCGGAGTCATAGTTACACCATAAGTTTTTCGAAAAACTCTACAATGGTATTATACATGTACTTTTTAAAGCCATGTGCGGTTTCATGCAATCAAAAATAATAAATGAAATAATAAGTGTCCCAAATAATAGGTGAATACCCACTACAAGAAAAACATTTCTCGCGTACTCACGTTGGTAAAGAAAATACTGGACTTGACAAATCTCGTGAAGGGAGGTCCTCAAAGCAGAAATTTTGGCGTTAATTTCTCTGCAAAATCAAGTTTTGAGGGTAAAGAAGAATTTTTAGACATGATAAATTACTCCTTATGAATGCTTTTAGTTGTATTACTATTATGCAATTTTTTTTCAAAATTCGTAAGTACAAAACAAAAGTGTTCACACTAACATTTTAAGCGCATGAGATTGTTGTAATAACTCAGTAAGGGAATTCATTTAGTTAGCATAGTTATTAAATGAAGTAAAACTTGCAGTACATAAATAAAGATGGAAATCAGGAAACTAATAAATTTACCTGGTTCTAAGTCTTCAAGTAAGACGAATAGACTAAACGTTCTTCAATACATCCAGTCGAAAATCGGCAGGGGGGTTGAGTTTCCAGGTCTCTGCTCATAAAATGAGTATAGAAAGTTGAATTTTCGAGCATCCAGTCTTAACATGAGCACCAAAAGTAGAATTTTAGGTGGAATATTTTTTCGGTGACAGGCGGAGACGTCGTTTTAACAAAATTTAGCTTTTGGATTTGGATTTAATAGGAAACCTCAGTAGATAAAACGATGATTTTCCACGCAGAGGGGTACAAATATTTACGCGGAATGAGCTTCAAATTCCAAGAAATCATCGCAAAAGTCTTTGTATCAAATAAAAGAGTGCATCCCCGCAAATAAGATGGGGGTTCAGTCCAGCAGTTGCTGGAGAGGTGGCATGTTCTCCAGGGGGAAGTCAAGCAGCAGCTGTCCGTAGGCTTTGCCTTGTGCATCTGGTCTCAGACTGGCAACACCGCCGCCCCCAAGGCTTCTTTCCAGCACGAAATTTAGGCCTCCGATGCCGGGCACATCGTACCTGAACAACATGGTAAATATAGCACGTCATACCTAAACAACATGGTAAATACAGCAAGTCATACCTAAACAACATAGTTCATACAGCAGGTCAAACGATTCATATTGTCCTTGACTTGTATTCCAAGTTTCTAGCAATGAAACCAATGACCGTGCAGTCATGATAAAACGCAACAGTCAAAACACGACGCGACAGTCCAGACACGACGCAACAGTCAAGACACGACGCGACAGTCAAGACACGACGCGACAGTCAAGACACGACGCGACAGTCCAGACACGACGCGACAGTCCAGACACAACAGACCACCTGATAACGTACCTCCTGACGCAGATGAGCGGGTCCACATAAGATGGGAAGACGTGAGCCATGTAGCGCGCCACAGCAGGGGCGGTGAGGCGCTCCTGCAGAAGGGGCAGAAGGGCAGGGCGCCGTGCCACCACCCCGATGTTGCAGCTGTCACCCTTGTCTCCGCTGCGCGTCAGCGCTAAGTCCTCCAGCCGGTGTCTGTTAGTACGAAAACCTTGTCAACAGCATCATGTTTTGGGTGCATGATGTCTTGTGTGCGTGATGTCTTGTGTGCCTGATGTCTTGTGTGCCTGATGTCTTGTGTGCATGATGTCTT
>VCRD01003473.1:38220-60676 GCA_006783055.1 Trinorchestia longiramus
GTGTGCATGATGTCTTGTGTGCATGATGTCTTGGGTGCGTGATGTCTTGTGTGCATGATGTCTTGTGTGCATGATGTCTTGTGTGCATGATGTCTTGTGTGCATGATGTCTTGTGTGTATGATGTCCAGGGTACAACATGATATATTGAGTGCAACATGTATTCTGAACCCAAAACGACATTTTGTCCACAAAACGTGACAGGAAAGGATTGAACTATTGACAAGAAAGCAGTAATTAGTGAGTCAGCACATAAGTATTGATTGGGACAACAGAATAAGGAACACGGCTTTAGATGGAAACTAGCATTTCAGCTATTCCTTTAAAGGACGACCTACAAGTTACACCAAACTGTAACTGTAGCGTCGCTCCACTTCAGCCTAAGTCAGTTTAGCTTTTCCAGCCATAATGAGGTCAGTTTTTAGAGTACAAGTCAAGAATACTAAAAATCATCTTCAGAGATGAAAGAATTTTCGATCTACAGCACGTTTCCAATCAAATGGTTACTCAATATCTTCCGAGCAGCTCAATCCTATTCAAGGAAAGAAATATCTTTCAAAATTCACGATAAGCTCCAGTGATGCTTTATACAGTTATTTTATAACTGCAAAAGTTTTTTGTCTCTGTGATCAAAGAAATGAAAGTCAACACACTGAAGAGTACCAGCACAGTACCACTGTGTACACTGAGCTTACGTGCATGTACCCTCCACAGAGGGCACGTGAGGGGCTTCAGAGTTATCCTCGTGGCAGTACTCGGAGTAGTCAACACCTCCGCCTGACTCGCAGTACTCTTCAGTGTGACCTCCCACACTCACTTGCAGCTGGAATACAATGTTGACGTAGTTGTAGCATGTTGATCAGGGGACCATAGGTGTATAAACTCTTTCACTCGTAAGTTCTACATCATCAATTTCCCTATGTAAAGTGCAATGCAGAGGATCTTCTAGTATCTGAAGTAGGTTTAGAGCATTTGATACACAAGCTGAAATAAAAAGGATAAATTGAAGCAAATCATACACCCATTACTGAGCAAAATAATATGGAATCCCTGGATGTTTCTAATCCATATGTATAGAAAATTTATTGAATAAACTGCATAAAAATGAGGAATTAAATAGAATAAAATATGAGCTACACTCACAGGCACATCACACTTCCTAACGAGGGAGGAGTGGAGTTTGAGCACGGGGGTCACGTTGGGACGGCCTCCTACGAGTGCCATGAGGCCCGGTACGCCCCCTGTACCTGCTGCCGCCACCTCCCGGCTGAACACCTCGACTGCCTTGCGCTCGTGGTGCTGCACGCTCAGCCACAACACGCAGCTCTGCCTGTGGGATGAATAGTGATAGAGTTTCATGGGTAGAGCTTTAAAATATGGAATGAAATATGGCGCCAGGAACGACCCGATGAGTCCTTTCTTGAGTTGCTAACCAAGCTCTAAAATGTCAGAGCTCAATCATGAACAGGCACCTCAATCACACACAGGCAACGCAATCACACACGGGCAATGCAATCACACACAGGCAACACACTCACACACAGGCAACGCAATCACACACAGGCACCTCAATCACACACAGGCAACGCAATCACACACAGGCAACGCAATCACACACAGGCACCTCAATTACACACAGGCAACGCAATCACACACAGACACCTCAATTACACACAGGCAACGCAATCACGGACCGGCGCATCAATCACACAAGGACGCCAAAATCACGCTTGAATTTGTCGATTAAGGGCACCAAGAGTAAGGTGAGACTCACACTCACATTCATTAGTTTTTACACAATTACTTGAGTCACGTTACACCATAATTATACTGCTTCTAGAAGCAGCTCTCGATAGTACACGTTCGAGACCTGTCGATGTGCTACAGTTTGCAGCTGTGTGTCCTTAGTTTACGCTGGGACTTGATGAATGAAAAATTACAGGGAAGTTAGAGGAGGAGAAAGAGTGACAACTCATCTTCAAACTCTAAGCCGCTATCGTAGAAGGAATTAGGGGAAAAGTGCGCTCAACACATTGAGTGACTACCAATATTGATATTTCTTAACACATTTGTCGTTAGTAAAATCAAACAAAGAAAGCTGCCGTCAGTACCTTCATTTATCGTGGATTCGACACAGAAGCATGAGCAAAAATAGTCCTAGTTGAATGAGTTACAACTATGAAAGAGTCATAAAAAGAAGAGAACTTGTAGTCGGACTTTGTAATCACGCTAATCAGAAAAAGAGCTCCTATGCCTCGTACATCCTTCTTCAAAAATTTAATAGGTTTTAGAAAAAATAATCATCACTTCAACGATGCATTTCGCAACACTAACAGAGGATAAAGATGGAGGTCAAGGAATATCTCATCTCCGAAGGAACAACAACATTCACGCATTTGTATAAAATGACTACCAACCATCTTGCTACCATTTACGTTCAGGGCACAGCAACATAACTTCCTTTTTTCAAAGCAAAACGCTCTGAAAAAAGTAAGTGATGTTGCCGCACCCTGTATAACCAACTCACCGGGCATGTAGATCGTCTTTTGTACCACCCAGAACCTCCGAGTGGTAGTGAGTGATTGGGGATATTCCCGCTGCCTTTAGGACACCATTTACCCTGGTCAACAAGAAATATATTCATTAGAGATGGGGCAACAGCTCATATCATTGCTTGGTGACATGTTGGCAGTAGAGGCACGGCTGCAACGAGTAGTTTTAATTTCCACAGAAATGGTCGAGAAAAGAAACAAGAGACATGGATTCAAAATCTGTCGTCAGAAAGAACAAATGAATGTAAAGTATGAGCGGAAGAAATTTAATGTCAGCAGTATCCCTATAACATTGCAAAGAAATAGATAAGTATGACCGCTAAGTGCCAGTACTATTTTAAGAAGATAAAACCCGACGCATGTTGGGTGTCTATATTATTGAACAGGTAACGATGAGAAATATCGACGTTCAGTAAGCTGAAAAATATGATGTAGGGTACGTCGGAAGTCTATGTGTTGAAAAATAAGAAAAATATTTGTAAGCTTTGTCACTGTATTTTTAAAGGTTGCATGTATGTGTGTACGCATACAATGTACACAATGGACTCTATGAATACCATGATATGAATACCATACTCGGAATACCTTTCGATTGTAAAGATACCTTATAATAATATTAGCATTTTGTTTTTTCTCTGACCTTCTAGAACTTGAAATACTGGAATTCCTTTGCATACTAAAATTTGTTCGTATATTTATCAGTGTTCAGCGAGACAAAGTCTGTTTCTCATTACAGGCTTGGTTTTTAAATGTATAGTCTTCGAATTCAATAAATAAAATTAATTTTTTAATGATAGACCTAGCAGTTAAAGCCGACAAAGTGGATCGAAACGTTAATATTCATTGCTCATGATGAATTTCCTCCTAATGCCCTTAGGAATTAGTGAATGTTTATAGCTAAAATTAGAGATCTACTTACACATTTATAAGGACTATTTATCTGTCACCCCCATCGACAAATAATTAATAAACTCAATTAAAAGAGAAGATATTATGCAGTACATGTAGACCTAATGTCGAAGAATGCGAGTACTTTCAACAAGCGCAGTTCTGAAATGAATAACCTTTTAATTTGACGGTTCAAAGAGATTGACAGAGTTCAAGTCTATCTAAGACGAGGTCTGCTCAACCACTGAACAGATATAGGTAGGTAAAACGTTAAATAGGCGTTTAGTTTTATCGCATTCCTCAGCCCATTTGAATCCAAGTTTAGAAAGTAGGACCGAAATATTGCGATGTACAACTCAATTTACATAATTTATAATGCACCGGTAACATAGCTGTTGCTTTACTATAAAAGTGTTCAGAATCCAGGTTTCGAAACATCGGAATTACACGGAAACATGATCGAATAACTAAAAAAATCTGAAGTCCACAACAAATTGATTGCCTTATTCCATTGCATATTTGAGAGCAGAGCAAAGGCCCAATAGCCATGACCATCACCTGTCTAGGGTAGCATGGGCCGTGATCCAGCCTTTTTCAACCGCCCCGCGGCCGCCGATGATGCACACAGCAGTCGCTTTGAAGCCGCTCATGTAGGTTGCTCCCACCTGCAGGTCAAACATTTTATTCCCTTTCCTGAAAGCAAGGAAGTCAAGTATTTTATTCTCTGTTTCCTGAAGGCAAGGAAGCCATGTAGTTCTTCGAGGGAACGTATTTACCCAACAGGTTTGGGCAAACACAGGCCAGATTTACGAACTTTATATTTATGTACAGTATATATTTACTCAATTATCTTGCTCCCTCTTGCCGAAGTCTTGAGGTACAGTGCTTGAACGAAAAGAGCTGGATCGTAGAGAACGTGAGTGAGCGTAGTGTATAAAGGTTTAAACAGGGCCAATGTTACTAAACACTTCTGTGTGTCTGTGAAAGTACATGTTAAAGGTTTTACGGACGAAAGACCTTCGTTTGTTCAATGGTTATGAACTGAATAAATATAAAAATATAATAGATAATAGCTGCAGCTATATTCTGCAGTGCTTCACGCTCTAACTGAGTTAATTAGAAGTTGACCAATGACAACATGAAGCACGTTAACTTCTAGCCACAAAAGCGCACAATTATTCAGCTCCTCCTCTAATAGAGTTCAAAACATCTAATCACGCAGATGCCAGTACGTGCCCTAATGAGGAACCATGTACATTTACTCTTCTTTGAAATTCAAGCTTTTTGCACTGGACTAAGCATTCCAATTAAAAAGTAGGGATAAGCCAACCAAATAATTATTTCGCTACTGACAATTACAAAAAAAAAACAGGTTAAAATAAAATCACAGCAAAGTCTCTTCTTGCGAGACATTGACCTCAGGTACATGAAAGCAAGGCTAAAATTCCAACAGTCAAGCTTCTCAAGTATAAAACAGAGAAATGCTTCCTTTAGTCGTCACAAATCCGGTAAAAATTCAGAGATCAGTAAATTTGTCAAAGTACATTGCCTTAAAAATTTATGCACATCAGAATGAATACATAAACACATCATACTTATCATTCATGGATGAAACCAAACAACCTTGGGTGGAATTTTTTCAATTCGTACTAGTGCTTCCGCCGTTGGTGCTGACCTTGTATGTATCGGTCGGGGGTTTGCCAGCAGCTCCCCATACCATCACCCCCATTTCGCCATCCTCCATCTTCTGAGGCTCCCCCACCAACACGCCAGTGATGTCTACAGCCAGGTCAGGCAGCACGTAACTTCGAGGGTCTCCTACCTGAAACAGTGGTGCCTGAGACTTCACCATTGCAGTTTTTATCAAACAAAAAACACGTGTGAGTGCCTCAACAACACAAAATTTATACTGGAAACAAGAATTTGGAGTTGATGATGCACGGGATTTGCTCCAAACGTGGACTCGCATGAACGATACACTGCTGATCAGTAATTGACTTTCCGTTTGCTTCTATGGAAGACAGGTTCAGGTTTAGAGACCTAAATACTTATAATGAATAATTGTAATTTTGTGAAAGAAAGAACAGAGAAGAAGGAAGGAACGTAACTCAAGAATCTCACGCAGGAGGATAGATTAAGGCGGAGGTACATAAATCCATCACAAGCTCCTCCACCGAGTAATCATTCTTCGTCTCCTGCCCTGTCAGTTTCTTCACTCATAATCCTAACTCTTCCCTACGGACTATTTTCATTCCTTGCCACTTATTCAGGTATATTCCTATTATACATTCCTGGTTTTCCTTATACAGCGATTCCCATTCCTAACCTTCTACACAGTCAATTCCCGTGCACAACCCTCACTTTCTTCATACGGCTGTCCATATTCGTGGCACATTGCAGTCATTTCTCGTATGTGCTACCAAGTTTCTTCACAAAGCTGTCCACATTCCTGATCTCCTGCACAGTCACATTCTTCACTCACACCTCAACCCTCCACTCGAGTTGCTTGACGCTCCATCACCTCGTAAAGAAGCTGTTCACACACGGTGCCCCGTGACAAGAGGCCCCATGTGCCTGGAGGCTTCGTGATCACACAGCTCCCGTCCACTGCTATGCTGGCGATGGGGAACCCTGCACACGATATTCATAATATTAATACGGTTGTGCTGCAGAACTCTACACATTATATCCATAATGTTAATGCAGTGGTATTTGGGCACAACAGGCAAGCATAGTTAACTTTACTTGATGTGACTAGAATGGTAGCAAAAGTTACCGTCAGTAGACAGTGGAACAATACAGCTGTAGAAACGGAGGTCGCGTCTGTTCGGTGCAATTTATTCACAGAAATTCCTCTACCATAGCATTTGATAACTTATTAATTGAAATTTGCCAAGAACTGCCTATACAACAGGGTTTGAAATCCACTGTTATTTAATACAACTGTAAGAACAAAAGACAACGACCCATCTTGCGTCAGCCGCTGGCCAGACTCTGTATGGTTCATTTCATCTGTAAAACTTTCTAGAGACGACCAGCACCTGCAATTCATAAATTTTCACTGAAAAATTGTCAAGAACTTCCCATAGAACATTTGAAAACCACTATTATTTAACGCAACTGTAAGAACAATGGACACCGACTCGTGTTGTGCCAGCCGCTGACCAGACTAGAGGCTGTATGGTTCATTTCATCAGTAAAACTTTTCCGAGATATCTAGCACCTACATTTGACAACTTTTCGCTGGAAATTCGTCAAGAACTTCCTACACAACCAGGGTTGAAAACCACTGCTATTTAATGCAACTGTAAAAACAAAGAACACTGACCCATGTTGTGCCAGCCGCTGACGAGACGCCAGTCTGTGTGGTTGCCGCCAGTTGCCTGTGCGCCACACTCCAGCAGGTGACCGGCCACACTGCCTCCAGCACTCTGCTCCAACGATGACAGCTCCCAGTCGTGCTGCACCACACACAGCAGAGTCTCAGGGTTGAGGTGTCACTACAATAGTACTCTAATAGTCAATGTCATTGAATTATTTTAAAGAAGCATTTTAAACTCTTAAGTATAGTCTAATTTTTTTAGAGTAATGGAAGGGTTTGTATAGCATGCATGTAAGAGAAGAAAGGAGTATAAAACAAATGGTGCGAGGATGAATGATTTAGGCTTGTATGAATATTAAGCAGGCCGGTGATTGAATTGAGCTCATATATTCGCAATGTATAATATGAGCTATTGAATCTGCATGAAGTTAGTGGAAGGCACTCAATGTATCCTAGATCTTTATGAGAATACTACAGCATGAGTCAGAATTCCCCGAATTCGTAGTGGAGTAGAATTACGACTGAATAGTTAGTTGCTCCATGGAAATCCGATCGATGTTGTTGTCGCAGTAAACGTTCAGATTATGAGATTTTACACTGACTGGAGCAGAGGATGTCGCTAACGAAAGAGTTGATTGCATTTGGCTGTTGATGCCACATTAGATGCTTATTCAATGGAGAGATGGCAGAATTGGGGGAATGGATGGCAGCTACATGCTTAACTCCGTCATTACAATAGAAGTCCAAGTGTTGATTATGTACGACACGTATGAAACCACTGTATAAGGGACTAGTGTTATGCTCACGAACAACATACATGGAAGGCAGCAGGGGCGAGCACCAGGGCAGAGTCCGCACAGCGTCCCGTGATGACCACGTCAGCTCCAAGCTCTAGAGCACGGATGACGGCCCCTGCCCTGCAAAGATCAATTTATAACCAGTGTTGAAGGACTAGCTTTATAGAGCCTATAAATAAAAGTTAAATCGCTGGCCGAGTAAAGCCCACAAATGAACGTTCATACGAAGAGCAAATAATTTCAGCAAGCAACATGGAGAAAGCAGTGCTTTGAACGGACATTGAGACAAAGAATTCTTTCTGCATATTCGGTAGAAAAAAATGTATATAAATAGAGGCTAAGGTTAGAATATCTCGTGACGAGGTCTGGCCACACAAGTTACATGTATCTGTCTCGTGCATACGCGTTATATACATCTGCAGAACATAGACTACTACATGACAGTATTAACGAGATAAGTTGTCCATTCTTGAACTGATACTCAACTCCTATGCGGTATAAAGTTAAGGAATTAATCACACAGCTACCTCAATCACACACAGTTACCTCAATCACACACAGTCATCTCAATTACGCACAGTTACCTCAATCACGCACAGGCACCAGGATTAAGGTAAGATGGGAGGAGGAACACCTTAACATAACCAATGCATCGAGACGCATACAAAGCACAGACACGCATCCTATATCGACACAGTTAGAAATACAAGTGCAACTTAACACTGAGTGGAGTGCAAGAATGACAGGGTTTAATTCCCACGTCTGACACACCTAGACATAAAGCTGTGTATTACTCCATAAAAGTTTGGCCAACTAGGTAAATAGAAAATAATGATACAGCAGATACTGCAAAAATAATACAAGTAATAAAGGAAGAACGTTAATAACTGCCTTATTGCACAACATAAATTCAGTATTGAGTAGGCACAAAGATTTTGTGGTGTCTATTTACCAGACAAATGATGAGACTGAGTACCACAACCATCTTCATATTTACTTAGATTCATCTTACCCACTGCACTCTCGTGGCCACAAGTTGACAGCTACAAGGCTCAGAATCTCAACAGAGGGTCCACACATGAAGTGAGAGTAGAAAGTTGTACCATACCAACGAAGTACCAAAGTGGTTCAAAAGTATTTTGAATTGCATGACACCAGTTCAGAAAAATCTGAGGTAACGTTCACACATTAGTTAAAAATCTAAGGTTCGAAACAATAAATAAATATCCCACTTCATGAGACCAAAATAAAGAGATATGCAATACGGACAACTAACCCAGTGTAGGCATTGATGCTGTGCGGCTTGGCAGGCAGAGGCTCGCCTGATGTTAGATCTTTGGAGTCTGCAAGACGCTGGACTTGAGACATCAGATCGTCTCCTGTCACTATGCCCACCTGCAATACACCCACCTTAAGTAATAGTAATAGAATGAGGCTATAGGAACGAGTCTTTTGACCCATTCTTGGGTCGGTACCCAAGTCCCATGCCGTAATTCTAGCCGCCGATGATCGTACACAAACCGACCACCGCGGCAGCGGGCCTCGAACCAGGGTCTTCCCGCATCGCAAGCGGGTTCGCTTACCAGTCGACCAAGCTACTTGCATTTTTATATTCACTAAATTGTTCTCCTGTTTATACAACGACCTGAGGACTACTATCACACAGTAGTTGAGGCTAGGTTTGGGTTTCATGCAACAGGTCCATGACTTGTGTTTAATGAAGCACTGGGAATCGTTTATTCACTGCCTTGTGGCATAACTCATTAGCGAAATCCTACAGCTGTAATATAATAAAACCAGTTTTTTCTTTGAAGCATAGAATATTTATTGAGGCTCATGAGGTTTTAAACAGCAGTCACAATAAAAAACAAATAACTGTCTATCATATACATATATGTATAATGCACAGTGTATCTCCATAACTCTCTCTCTCTCTTTATCTGTGTCTGTCCCATTTCTTCCAATCTATTACTGAAGAAAAATTATTGAAACAAAATCAGAATGGATATACATGTATTATAAGCACTGTATTGTGAATACCAAAGGTGCCAGAGTACTCAAAATACGACATTTTTTCCTGTAAATAGCCTTCTTCTCCTACAGGACCATGATAAGATACAGAATGGAGGTTCTATATATATTCATGTAAAATATGTATTGAAAAGAATAATTCGTCATAAAGCTTTAAAGCATTCGTCTATATAATAATTTCAAATCAGTCAAATCTAATCAAACTTATGAAGCAACTATGGATCGAAAAATCCTTAATTTTATCCCTTTTTAACTGGGGAATTTCCAATGGAACTATCAAGTACAGAAAATAATATCAACGTCATTTGAACTTTTCCAAAATGAATGCTTCGACAGGCATGAAAGACTTGAGAGATGCAATAAGAATTAGCTACATGGCTTCAACAAGCAAGAAGGACTCTAGGGAAATAACAAGAAATTAACTCCACATTTGAGTGTGAATGCACCTTGATGTCAACTCCAGCTTTTGCAGCCTGAGCCTGTAGAGCTGCAGCACACGCTTCAGGGTTAATACCGCCTGCATTGCTGATCACTCGGATGCCTGGTAAAGGGAAGGGTTAAGTGTTTGAAATCCTTTTCCAAGTTTATTTAAAAAAAATTTCATTAAAAAAATGAACTTTCTTAAGTACTTTCCAACTGCTCACAAATTTTTGGCCATATGATAAACCATACAAAACAAATTAGGTATTTTGTTGTCTCGATCATCAACAACCCTAGGAATGAACATTAATTTTTTATCAATGGTATAGAACACACTAAGGACTGTTTGTATGAAAATTATTTTCATCTTAATGGTATAAACTACAGTAGGTATAAAGTTTGTTGACAATATTGTAGGAATATTCAAGTAATAACCTTCATTTTCTTGTTTATATTGTAAAATATATAAGGCAGAAATTCTTCCCTATTTGTAATTCAAACCTTTTTCCTTAATTTGCTTGAGCTGAGGTCCAACAGCATGCAGTACAAAATCAGGTGTGTAACCAAGATTAGGATTCTTAGCCTTTGCTGCTGTGAGTAGAGACATGGTGATTTCTGACAGATAATCCAGAACAAGGTAGTCCAGTTTGCCTCCTGACACCAGTTGTTCCACTGCAGAAACATGAAATACTAAAATTTATATCTGCAATCAAGAATATGAAGACAATATTAGTTAATATTACAGGAACTGCTAGTATATTATGCATTAAAGGATGGGAGTTTTCTTGTACAAATTTCATATTCTTCTGTCTAGTCAGAAAATGGATGTTTAATTTTAGGTGTCATATATTAGTTCCTAGGTATGGGTTTAATTCAAAATGCAGTCACAAATTTACTTTGAAAAGAAGTCACTGATAAGGAAGAAGCATTGGTAAATTTCATAATTGTCATTTGAACAAACAGATAAATCCCTAGAATTTTTTGAAAATTTTCATATTAAGTATATTCAAATTCATTAATAATGAGGATTAGCAAGATTATTGTACAGTATCTCATAACATTTCTTCATTCCTTGATCTAATATCAAAGGTATACCAATTGTAAGTACTACATTTATTTTGATCTTCTAAATAACTCACTAACAGTAAAAATATTTATCTTTAGTTTTAAAAGTACACAGTAGGAAGGCTACAAACTTGACACAAGCAATTACACAATAGCTTAACAATGCAATTATTACAATGGCTTACTAAAAATTAATTTAAAAAGAGTATCAATGCTCAGATGCTTCTAATACTATCTACATTCTTACAACTTAAGAAGTAAAAAACTTACATTTAAGTATTTCCTCTGTCATTCTAACAGGAATGACACAACTAAAATAAATAAATAAATAAATAAATAAATAAATAAAACTAAAAACTAAATGAACACAACTAAAAAATATTATTTCCCTATTTAAGATAAGCTGAGAGCTACATGGACACAAATGGCTATAATTTTTGCTAAGAAAATGAGTTATGTTAAAAATAAATAAAAATAAAAATAAATAAATAAATAAACAAAAATTGTCACTAGGAGCATGATTAACTTGGGTATGGAGTTTAAAAGATTTGGTCAGCCACTAAACATAATATGAAGTGAGATACAGAGAAGTAAACAGCAACCTTTATTACACATTTGACACAAAAAATACACATTTGACAAATAAATATAGTATAATAAATCTATGGAGTTTTTAAATGTTTGGTAAGCCAACCCAAGAATTTGTCATGCTGAAAGCTTTTACAATTTTATAGCAAACTAAAATTTGATAAGATTATGGCAATTTTTCACACATAACTTGCATTTTTAACATAAAAATAGTTTCATGGTTAGGAAATAGTTAATATAGTAAAATCTCTGTAAGATACTTTTGGATTAGTATATTTCAAATGGTAGAGATTTCATCATATGTATATAAGGTTGAAATGATCTAAAAGATTTGCTCTTAAATTTACTTGAAACAGAAACCTAATTCTCTTAAGAAAAAATTATGAACTTTCAACAAGTTTTAAAACAGTAAAGTAAAAACCATTTTTAATGAAAAATATTAATTAAAAAAAACAATAAATCTGAAATTTTTAAAAAGATAAAATCATACAAGAAAAATTAATTTGGCCCTAACAAATATCCTTGTAAAAATATATGAAATTTAAATAGTAAATTTTGTTTGAAGTTACCCATAACTCTAAATTTAAAAAAATATTTTATAATACTCTGAGTTTTGTCATTGTTTATGTTACATATTTCTATATTATTGAACAATTGGTGAGTGTTCTGACAACCTAAAAAACTCTTATTTGTAGAAAAGAAGAATTTTCTTACCATATGAACAGCACAATATACCTTCACAAAAGTTACAATGAACAAAAGAGTAGATGGACCTGTTCTTCTTCATCTATATTGTGTTTATTTGGGGCTTCGAAAACTAGTCTATGTAGCCTCAGGTCAGAAGGTAGGTTAAGTTTTTAGATGGACCTCTAAAAAATCTTACCTGCAGTTGGCGTATCTCCCCAAAATCCGCTGGCACAACCAATTCTGCAGGTTTCCGAAGATCTGACGAAACTTGTTGAAAAAGAACTTCTTTGAACGTAATTGTGATCATATTTCAAGCGATTATAAACATGCTGAGATTGACAACTGTTTAATTTCAAGACAAGTAGTCTTGAAATTAAATTCATGCGGGTGGGAATAAGTCTGCGATACATAATTGAACCACTCGCAGACAAAAACTTCTTATAAACACGCAATACCTCCCTTATCGGCTTCAGCAGATACACTGACCTCTGACTTCGGAACGATAACAACAAAGTCCTTTATCCGCATCTACCAAATCATGAAAAAGGAGTCAAACATTTACTTCTTCGTGAAAACTGAAAAATATGTTATTTGTGGAGAGACTTTGCGTCTAAATGTGACAAAAACTTTTATTCAAATGATGGAACATTCACTTCTTATATTTTCAGAGCATACGAGGGCTTCATTAAAGTAAATGTAATACCGATAAGGACATGTACAAATACACCTCAATTTTTCTTGATTTTTTCCATAACTTTGTTTCAATAGACAAAAAATACGGGATTATTATTCGCTCAAGTCATACATTTATGAATTGGGACGAATAGAGAAGTATAGTATCCATAATATTCTGCTATTATGCGGAGATTCTTGATTCATTATTCATGTCATTATAAAGTTTTTACACGAATAAAACATTTTACATTTCTTTGAGCCCTATTTTAAATAATCAAAACACGTAAAATACTATAGGCCAGACTTTGATATTTTAACATTAATACATTTGCAAACCCGATCGTTGAGGACATATCTGTAACGTTATGCAAATGTATTTAAACCTGATTTTTATGAGCAGGCTTGTCTGTTATACAACTGGTTTAATTTATAATCTAATTTTAAACGCAACGCTACTCGTTACTTCAGACATATTTCTATTTTCTTTAGAAAGAGTTGACCGTTTTCTATTTTCTTTGTTTTACGATGTCCTTGTTTAAAAAAGTAAAATCTAGCATACTGACCAACAAAAATAAATGATCTTGCATTGTTATTAACTGAATACATTTTAGAGCTCAATACAATATGTTAATATCATAAATTGCACACCTAGTGTACTTCTGCTTTTGCAACAACTGGCTGCTACTGGAGGTCTCGTGTACGTGCGTGTTACGGATGTCGTAGTGCCGTGCAATACAACAATAACACTGCAAACATTAATATTGACTGAGCTGAAAAGCCATTAAGCTGCGCTTTATTAACAGGAACTTCACTTAGCTTGAAGCTGATGACTTCTGAGTCTGTACTTACGGTAAAACTCGCGTGCTCCCAACTTCATTTCGTGGGGTCTAAACTTGAGCGCCGAACTGTTCTTCGCTGTCCAATATTTGCCAAAGTGCGCATCTGTTGAAGTTTTAAAGTCTTCCGGTGAGCAGTCTACTAACAATGCATCAAATTAACACAACCGAGAAAAAATTATTCTGTGAATTTTCTTTCAAGTGTGAGACTCAGCGAAAAATAAAACACACAAGCAAATCTTTTTTTTCCCAGAGCTAAACCCTCATATTTCTGAGCTCTATTGTATTAGCACTATTCGAAAAACGTTAAAGGTACATTACTTGGCTGAAGGATTAAATTAATTTTCCACATGGCATACATCTGAGGGCAAATAAAATTCGGCGCTGCCAGTTCTTTTTAAGATGGTGAACACCACACTACTGTACACACACCATCAAACTTTCAAAAGTGGTAGATGAAACCCAGGCTTCTAACGCGAGCTTTCTTTTCTAACATCTGGATCTTTTTATCGCTCTTGAACTGCACTAGAGTGTAGAATAGCGTAGTATATTATTTAAGAAGTTTAAAATCTGTGCAATATTTGTGAAACTCTAACTCCGAACAACTCTGAGAATTTTGTTCTTTCAGACTGCTTTGGCTTACAATGGATTATAAGCGTCCACAAGAGCTCAATGAGAGCAGCATTTCATTACCTGAATACAACCCTCACTTGTATTCAACTTTGTTTACTTGTACCTGAATACAACCCCTACTTGTATTCAATCTTGTTTACTTGTACTTGAATGCAACCCTCATTTGTATTCAACTTTGTTTACTTGTATTACTTGTATCTGAATACAAACCCCACTTGTATTTAACCCTTTCGGTACCATGATGCAAATATCAGAACCTTTTCAACATATTTAACATCAAATTTTAAAAAAGATGCTTTGTGATGTTTTACGGTCACTGCATTGTCCTGATCAAACTGTAGCTTGCACTGCCCTACCAGCGTTTGCACAGACACACGTGTTGCTCTGCATCTTAATAGGCGAAAAATGACTGCGGCTACCAGAGATGCCGTCAGTACCGAAAGGGTTAACTTAGCCTACTTATATTACTTGTACCAGGATACTACAAATCTTCGACACTTATTACCATCGGCGTAATTCGTACACAGATTTAGCGTGGACTCAACGCTAAAAAAATTCAGTAATTTAGGCACACACCACTAACAGTCGGGAATGACACGGACAAAACATTTGATTATGTACTCTATATTTTACTACTTCCAAATCAACGTAAATCCTACATACGTCACACTTACTGAACAGGTCTTCTTATAGTATTTAACTTTTTGTTGTAGGAAACTACTTCTGTAATTTTCTATTTTAGTAAGCTTGATATCTCCCTTCTGGAAGCAACGTTGAATTATACAAAATGAAAGCAATGACGCTCAGTTTATTAGTAAACAAAATGATACATTCATAGAAATAATTATTGAACATAAACATAAAAAATTAGGAGGAAATGCACTTGATGGCTGGTCAAAGGTCATGAAAGACGAATCACTGGCAGGATGTAGACCTGTGATGAACAGGTCAGAAGAATTTATCTTATAAGTATATGTATTCATAAGTCTACGTAAACAATGCCATTTTATTTCTCAGCAGTTTGACCCTTTTGATCAGAATTTTGCTCAGCCAAGTTTTGATGATAATGGTTTCATTAGCCTTATAAGTAAGACGTGCTGATCAAAGTATGAAAATGTTCATCGTATCAATATGTTTTTTACTGATACGACGAATAAATTAATCCATCCAATTTAGATCGAAAGGGTTAAAAACATTGTCTGCTAAGTGCATTGTTTCAATAGTAATAAATCAGTCTTTACTTCTCTATACCTTAAAATACATGTAATGCCTCACAGTAAAACTTGTTTATGGTCAGACTTCACGACAGTTGGTTTTATTTATTGAGTTGGCCCTAAAGTCTGTCTAGTTTTCACAGATTCTGTACTTCCGGAAAAAACCGTACAGACATTTTGGCCAAAATAAATTTTCATCAACTTTCGCCGGCCGTTTTCTCTCTCTATAATGACTACAATTTATGAAAAATATAGTCTCTATAATTCCTTATAATTCTTGTCTCTAATCATATAATTAGAGTAAAAATTATCCAGACTATAATTTTTACTTACCATCACAGTCACGAACATCACTACGCTACGCTACCACCAGCTTGGTCGACTGGTGAACGAATCCGCCTGCGAGCGGGAAGACACGGGTTCGAATCCCGCTGTCGCCAAGGTTGACGCGGCTAGAATTATGGCATGGGACTTGGGTAACCGAAATATTATCGAAGTAATTATCCTACCCAAGAATGGGCCAGCAATTTCGTTCCTATAGCCTCATTCTATTCTATTCTATTCTATATGGAGCAATATTCTTTGCTTCATCTCTCATAACCTTCAACATGAAAAGCTGGCCATGTATGTATCCTCTAATACGTGTTTTTCCTATAAACTTAGAATTATAAAAAATACGTGTTAACATAATTTCTCTAATACTAATTCGTACAATAGAAATCTGACAACACTTTTTAATGCTAGAACAAATTAACTACCTCAAGTTATATTGTAGAAAAAGAAATTCTACACTAGAGGCTGCTCATTTTCATATAGAACTTACATTATATGATGGTGTGAATTTCATATACAAAAATGCAAATTGGAACGAATGAGAGAAAAATTTTACACAAATAGGTGGAAATCTCACAGTAGAATAGAATAGAGAATTTAAACGAGCTGTTTGGTCTATTCTTGGGCTGCTACCCAAAAAGATGGTAATTTTACACAAGGGAAAGCGAGTCACATTAATGGGTTGAAAATTGTCTGGCTACTCGAAACAAATTTCAGGGTAGAGGGCAAATAATAGGATATATGGTAAAAATTTCAGGGTAGAGGACAAATAATAGGATAGATGGTAAAATTTTCAGGGTAGAGGACAAATAATAGGATAGATGGTAAAAATTTCAGGGTAGAGGACAAATAATAGGATAGATGGTAAAAATTTCAGGGTAAAGGACAAATAATAGGATAGATGGTAAAAATTTCAGGGTAGAGGACAAATAATAGGATAGATGGGAAAAAGTGCGATCTACAGGTCAAATAATACAATAGAGGGATTTTGATTTAAATGCTTGTGTTAATTTGACGGCACCATTCATGGACTTACAAACCAGCACCGTGAGCTTGACAGCAAACAAATATCTGAAGAAATATCTTCTATGAGCTCATGAGTGTTTGAAGCTCTACGTTGCCCTGTTTGGGCTTCAGCAGTCCGGGCATCATGTGTCTGGAGACCACGTCCATCAAACAATCACAACGACATGAAGCACTACGCATGACAACCAGGAAAAGTTTTTGGGTGCAAAAATAAAGAAAGTTAGAGCGTAACGCAGTTATAAAGCAGCAAAATTATTATCTTATGTATATTTATAAAAGAGCTCTTAGATGCAGGACACCTCACAAGCAAATGGGAAGGCTTATTTACTGTCGTGTTAGTGTTCTTCGTGGCAATGAGGAGAGTAGTGAGGGGAGTGGTGAGGGGAGTGGTGCGGGGAGTGGTGAGGGGAGTGGTGAGGGGAGTGGTGAGGGGAGTGGTGAGGGGAGTGGTGAGGGGAGAGACTCTCGCTAATGGAATTCAATCCCCTTAGCGGATCATTTCTAAACTCTGAAACTCTGCTTGCATTTTACATTTTCTCAAGATATAAAACTGAAGCAAAGCAATAACCCTGTACTTTATCTTACAACTTTATATGCTTTTATATGTGATTCAATGTGGACTTGAAATTAATTTGTGTAAAGATAACCTGTCAGTTGACAAACAAGAAAAATAAATGACTTTAGATGGTAATGACTTGTAAATTATGATTTAAAATGGGAGTTGTGCTATAATAGTTAGAATTCAATTTGAACATGCGTTACAATTTTCTGGGCATTTACTAAAACACTCACTGGTCACATCTCTAGAGAAAAAAACAGACAGGTCAAGTTCCTCAAGTACATCCAATAACTTTATCTCATTCAATTTTTTTGCTACCTCGTGTGACTTACACATTGACTATTTTTCCGGTCTAGATTGTGACAAGTATTTCTAGTTTAGTCTAGCTAAATAGATTAAGGCAAAATTATCTCAAAAATCGATGACGCTAAAGTAATAGCACACGTAATTTTTGTACTGTGCGTGTAAAAACCAACACTCATTCATTAAATGTGCACAACGTTTTGTATAAAAAAGTTCTCTCATCTGTTCCCAGAAGACATGTAACAACTTAGTCTCTAAAATACAGTAGGAGTTGACTATCCCTCTTGCATAGACTTTTAAGTTTAGCTACATGGATAAATAGTTTCGATACATGAAAAACTATTTCTTGAGAGCGTTCTATGAAATTGCCTTTTCAATGTATCATGTAACGTCGAGCATCTTATACATTTTTAACTGAAGCTTTAAGCAACACAGCTTTACTACGAGCCAAGGAGTCTTAAAGAGTGAACCAAGAAGCTTCTTTCTTGCAGTGACCGCAACCCAAAACTTCTTTCTTGCTTGTTTCCTGACGAGCAAACTCTTAAGATCTGATGATTTGAGCTTCAAAATGAAAAAGTTTACCGTACGAAAACGCTGTAATGTCGAAATTGTTCATCAATGCAAGTTTTATAAGATTTGAAGCAATGTTTATTCCTCCGAGGCACTCATCTGGATAGTCTGAGTAGCTCTGATATCTTCCTTGGCCAACCTCTTGAGCATAGGCTTGAATATTTCAGGTGTGAAGGGAAGCACCATGCCCTTCTGCTGGATCTCTCCGCTGAGGACCATCTGTGTTGCAATGGCGCAGGGGTACCTGGACAGACAGGCAGTCAAAATAAAGAATTTGAGAGGCGATGCATTTAACCCTTTTACGACCAAATTATTTTCATACTGATCAAAATATTGAGTAAATTACCAATCATTTTTACTAATTCCTATGTAATTTTGCCCTAATTTTGAACGAAACATTTAGAATAGGAGACTAAAGGGAATGACTTTAAAGTTTATTTGGGACATTTAACCCAACGGTAGCGAAAGGGTTAATTGGTGTTCAGATGTCATGTATAATGAGATTTATGTAATAAAAGGCAATTTGGTTCAGAATAATGGGGTAGGTAATACGTGTAACACGATAGTATTTATCAATGACAAATTGCTGTAAACTTATATGCGTTGTCAGAAATAAAAACCAAGTTGTCTCGCTAATGATTGAACTTTTCTCGTAAATGAAGTATTGTACCGAACATACGATTGGTTGTAACATAGGAAATTTTCGAGTAAAATGCAGAGTTACGCATTAGTAATCGTAGAGTGATCACACGAGCACCTAAACAATTTCATAGCACGTGGTTTTCAGACGACTGCTGGATCTTCACTATATCCCTTTAATGTACGTAAGGCTATTTTTTTCAAACAACATCAATACACATCAATCAGTAAACAAAATTGATACTGCCGCTTGTTCTGACTGTACATGTATGAGACTGTTCGTCATGTGCCCCCTGTGGCTCAATGGGCTTTTCAGCATCCTCAACTTCATAGTGTAATATCATAGGGAATAATTTGGGACTAGGGAATGATCCAGGTCAATGGGACTAATGTGGGACGTGGAAAAACATCCTGGACGTAGTGAATAATCAGGGATATTGAGAATGCTCTGAGACATTGAGAATAGTCTGGGATGTAGAAGATTATGAAGATTACCTCAGTTATGGGATCTTATGGATTGAAGGAATGCATCACCACGTTTGTATTCATGATGCAGTTTGCATTCATGTTACAGTTGTATTTATACCAAATGAATTATGACTTCAATTATAAAGTAACTTTTTAGATAGCAACATGGCTGGTGTAGTGATGAAAGGGACTTAGTGCTACTACATGGAAGGCAGATTTCCTTTTCTTACACGCTTTGTGGCAGAAGGAGGCCGACTCTGAAATACTGGCTGAATCTCTCTCTCAAGGTAGGCTTCCATAAAATCAGCAACCGTCTTGGTCTACGGGTTGGTATCAGCATATATTATCTTGAGGATGCATAAGTCAATTGTACCTCCGCTGTGTCACAATCATGATAAAATTTGGTCCTAATATCGCAATCATTCTCGCCAAAAATAAAGAATGCTAGAGCATTTTTCTTTCTTCGCTTTCCTTAAAACATCCTTTTTCTTGGTAGGAGAGCATGGCAGTGGCCATTGTACCGTCATGTTGCATCTGAGGGTCACGATACGTTAATAGCACCTGATCAATTCCTGCCATAAGACAGTCATGTTGCAGTGGCAATATGTCAACCGTACCTGATCAACTCCAGTCATAATACAGTCATGTTGAAGTGGCAATATGTCAACCGTACCTGATCAACTCCAGTCATAATACAGTCATGTTGAAGTGGCAATATGTCAACCGTACCTGATCAACTCCAGTCATAATACAGTCATGTTGCAGTGGCAATATGTCAACCGTACCTGATCAACTCCAGTCATAATACAGTCATGTTGAAGTGGCAATATGTCAACCGTACCCGACAGTCTTGGCCATAGCAGAATAGCCGTGGCCGTCACCGTAGCAAATTAAATTGATGCCTCTCTTCTCCCTGGAGCCATCCGGCCAAACGATGCCAATGTCATGCCGCAGCACCACCAGGTCCCGCTCGCCCTGCTCTGTAAGAAAGAGAAAAAGAACTGTATTTTTCCAATAAATTGAATACACGAAATATGCAACATTAGATTATAAGATAAATAAAACTAACCCCAGCTTCACGTTTGGGGACTGAACATCACGGCGAAGGAATTACTCGTTAAACTGGAATTTTTGGATACTTTTTTTTGGTGTCCTTCGAAGGAAAGGGGAATCAGGGCTGTGATTGTACAGTAACTTCAACTGCATATATAAGTTTGAGTCTCACGTACTGGGAATGATTCGTTAAATTTGAAGTTTTCTACGTATCTACATATATAATAAATAGTATCTCCATCTCTCTCTCTCTCTCTCTCTATCTGTGTGTGTCCGTCCCATTACTTCCTATCTATTACTGAAGAAAAATTATTGAACTGAAATTAGAACGGGTATGCATGTATTAAAAGCATTGTATTGTGGATACCAAAGGTGCTTGATTATTATAAAATATGCCATTCGTTCCGGTCTTAGTTTTCTTCACTTACACGGCCATGTAATCAGTATATAAGATACAGAATGAGAGTTCATTGAACAAAAATTAAGAAAGTCTTCGGACTTTACATCAAACATTTAAGTATCTCGAGCTGACAGAACATAACACTCTACGGATTTTACAACAAACATTTAACTATCTAACCTAAGGTCACAATTTGGATTCACCTCTAATTTGACATTTAATAATAACTGATGATTAATATTTATATCAAGTGTTGAATTTCATTTCACGTGATAAAATATAATTAATATATAGTAATTTAATGAATTTTAGGAATATGAAAAATATTTATCTAGATTTGGCATGTGCTCGAATAGTTTTACGTGAACAAGTGTTTTCAATGGAGGTGCTAATTATATTTTGATGTAATGGAACTATTAATATGAGCAACGGTCAGATATCAACACCATATATGACAACAATCATGAATATTTGCTGCTGGACTTTGAAAAATAGAAGTGCTATACCTACTACATAACTCTACCATTTTGTGTCTACTACTGAAAAAACGTGGTTGATTGAAAATAAATTTCAAATTAATAAAATCTAAACCGTGGAATTTCCACGGGAACTGTCTAGTTTATTTAGAATCATGAAGGTTAAGAGGAAATCAGGCAATGGTAATGGAGGTCTACAGTTACTCTAAAGGTGTTAATTGTACAAATCTTTACAATGTACAGGCCAAAAAAATTACTATTATTTTAGAAATATTAAAGGATGGCTTAAAACTTTTTTATTTTCATTGGACGGTATTCGCGAAACAAAATTTTACTTCTGCAGATATTTTGCAAAACCAGTCACTGTTCACGTCATGCTACGCACTGACTTAATTATTCTACTTGAATCTTGGAAATTTGACCACAATATGCAAGCAGGGATGCTGCTAAGCCCTTCTATTTTGTTGAAGAGGCTTGCATTCAGGGATTTAGAGCAACGGGGGAATTAATGCGAGCCTCATATTGCAAGTGTCATATTGCATGGGTCATATTGCATGGGTCATATTGCATGCGTCGTATTGCACGTGTCGACGTGTCATATTACACGTTTCATATTGCACGAGCTATATTGCACATGCCGTATTATCTGTCATACTGTACATGTCATACTGTACACGTCATATTGTACATATATTGTTCATGTCATATTGCACAAGTCATATTGCACAAGTCATATTGCACAAGTCATATTGCACAAGTCATATTGTACAAGTCCTATTGCACAAGTCATATTGTACAAGTTCTATTGCACAAGTCATATTGCACAAGTCACATTGCACAAGTCACATTACACGCCTCATATTGCAAGTCTCATATTGCAAGTCTCATAGTGCACGCCTCATATTGCACGCCTCATATTGCAC
>VCRD01003474.1:5633-48537 GCA_006783055.1 Trinorchestia longiramus
GAGTGTATTTGGTTAAGTATTATGAGTGAGATTAGGTGATCGGATTGGAGTGATCTTCAGTGAATTTTGACATGTTTGGTTGTATATAGGATGTGTTGTTAAATGGAACAGTGTGTCAATTTCGCAACCACTTGGTATTGTATGATCTAAATAATAATTTTGAGTGAAATTTGGTGATTTGAGGAGATACATACATCACATTGATTTCATAACAAGTTTAGATGTTTTCCGTGTGTTTTTCCAGTATATATTAAGTTAATTAATTGTGTTTATTCGCTTCTTGTGTCGGCCTCATTGATGTATAATACATGATACATGTCAGGAGGTCTGGATTCCTCTAATCTGCGTCTCCCTTTCTCGTTATGAATAATTTATTGCATTTCAATTAACGTAAAATCTGTATGTAATACATTAACCTTGGAAGAATTCAAGTAATGCTCGTAATTATTACATATTTGAGCTGTGAACGTGTAGAGAGAGAGAGAGAGACAGAGAGAGAGAGAGAGAGAGCACGTTTCGCCACACTCCGAAGCATTTTCCCTTCGAACCATACTCCCCTCCTCCTCTCCACCTTTCCCTCCGGAACATCAACCCTGACCCACCTTTAAAGACCATTCTCTCTCTCTGTCTCTCTCTCTCTCTCTCTCTCTCTCTCTCTCTCTCTCTCTCTCTCTCTCTATATATATATATATATATATATATATATATATATATATATATGTATATATATCTGTATATATATATATATATATAATCTATATATATATAATCTTAGTATTTATCCTGGATTCAATGGATGACGTTACCGAAGTCACAATTAATCCTTAAATGCTAGCCTATGTCGGGCAAAATTTCCGTTAATTTTTCCTTCTACGTTTGAACGTGACGCAACATAGAAACAAAACAAAAACACCATTCATTCGTACATGACTCGCGCAGCAGCTAAGAAGGCGGTCGTATTTGCATCTACAGTGATACCCGAGGCAACTCCTACTAATAAGAATGTTTGCAGCAACTGCAATACTACGACCACTCACCAAACACGCAAAGGTAAAACACAAATAATGGCCCCTGCACCGCCACCGTCTCAAGATTTTAACACATGTTCAAAAAAAGCAGCAAAAGCACCAGCTTCATCTGTAAACACACAACTCTCAAAACGTAAACAGTCTTTAAAACAAATTATTGCTGAAACGGATCTTGGTCGCAAACGCAGTATTTTGGTAACGAACATAAACATAACAGGCACATGTGGAGCACAGCAGACCCCGCCCAAACCATTAACATCTTCAGTAATCAACAAACTTGAAACAAAAGTTGCACCTCGATTCGCCGAAAACGAAAAGTTGCACAACCCTCATAGCGGAGTGCACAAAGCATTGCCAGAACGGACAACAAAACTGACGACGAAAGATCCGAATGTACAACTAAATTCTGTCTGTGGCGTTTTAAACACCCCAGCACACACAGGGCCTTCAGCGTCAGCCACACTAGCTTCAAACAAGAGGGAGGAAACAATGAACAACGAGGAGGATTGTTTATCGACAACAGGAGTTTTAAGGTCAACAGTAACATCGCCCGTGCAGGACTCAAAGGAAAAATATTGTAATGAATTGCATGGCTCCACTACAAATGAGTACCGTGACGAGGCTAGCTTCCATCGACCAATAAGTAAACAGGACAGAAGAAGTGAAAAGAGCGGCGAGGCTAGGCCTCGTTACGACCAGAAACACGACATTAACCAATGAGCGGCCACCCTCAGATAGCAGAGCCCAGCCAACCACCCAATATAAGGAGGCTGCAACGCTTTGCGTCACGGATTCTCTACCAAACGCTTCCAAAGGCAACATCTCCCCACCGCTTGCAAAGTTAACATCTTCAACAAGACTACTCATCGGCCTCTACAAGTTCTCCTCGGCTCAAGATTCCCCACCGTTCTTATTACCAAGCCCAGTCCTTTCCCCCGTGCTCGTGCACTGATGATTGAGACATTACAGGAGGCTCACATTGTAGTGAGACCGAATTACTTTACTTTGGTGCATCTTAATATATGTATCGAAACTCAACACTGTGTCATTTATCCTGTTTGGTTACTCAACGATCTCTTATCCCCTCAGACACTCACTCCGAGTAAGATGAGATAAAAAGATATTCTGTTCCCAGTCTAGAAAAGATATTCGTTCTCGGTTTGGAGCTAAGAGAAGTCTGAGGGTTGGGACTGAAGAGTTATAGAAATCATTATAACTGGTGACCCGAGAGTGACGCGAACACCCAACCTTCTGTCTGTAATGAATCACATGGCTCCACTACAGTATCGCCTAACATACACTAATGTAAAAAATTGAATAGCATCAAACGATAATATGTTATATAATAAGTCTAGCATTAAGCCATCGTCTCAACAAAATATCTGTTACGCAACTGACCAAATGCGTGACTCAAACGCGATGAAAAAATCAACAGTGCACGAAAATGTGGCAAACCAAATCGCATCTCCCGATAATAACGTGTTATATTATAAGCCTAACGTTGAGACTTCGTTTCAGCAAAGCCACTGTCATGCAAATAGCACTTCGTATGGTATTAGCAATTCTGATACGCTTATAAATTGTTTTCCTCAACTCACAGTGCACACCAATGTGTATAAAAAAATTGCTTTCGATGAATCGCTCCATCATCTTTCATACAAATAAAATTTCGCATGTTATCCATGAAGTAAATCGCAATTTAGATCTAACAGCAGTTCAATTAGCAAAATTCTTACAACAGCGCTCCCCCCCCCTCATCCAACCTCAATTGCAACTGCTCTGTCTAAAATTGAATTAATAATTAAGCAGTTATTTGAACTAAATTTTTACACAAGTTCATATGATCTTACGCAGGTGACTTCTACCCGTGTCTCCACTCAAATCTCAGTGCAAGACAATGTTAGTAAGAGTGTTAGTTTTGATGGATCCCTGCAGCCTTTGCAAATAAAGAGCTGATGCGTTATCCACAAATTAAATAGCGACCTTGCCCTTACGGCAACACAATTACAAAAAATCTTAGAAAAGCGTGTACCACCTCAACCTACATCAGTTTCCACTGCTTTATCCAACATTCAGTTTATAATTGAACACCTATTCGAACTAAATGTCCATATCAGCTCCTACGACCTCATACCTATAACTCCCTCCACTATTTCTTCCAATCCACATTATCAGAAACCTCTTACCACTTTACTTGTAGGAGACAATATTCTCTCAATAGTTGAAAGAAGTGACATCGACATCAAATGCCGAATCCAAACCATATCATCTGGTCAATTTCATGACCTTCTCAAATTGACCAGATAAATGCACAAATTTAAAAATCACATAATCAGTTTCTGGGATCTGCACCTTTCACTATCAGGCCTGACTCAAATCAAAAAAGTTATTGCGACAAAACACTCCACTGCCCGTACTTATATGGTCAATTTTTGCAGCGATGCACAACTAAGTAATGTGCTTACGCCCTGCAAAGCATTAATTATATTTAAGAATTAATTTAACTCATGCTTAAACAATCAACTATCACAAAACTTGGCCTCACACTCGAAAGGAAACTCAATAATTTTTTGCCCAAATTTCTATGAAATCAAGGCTGCGACTCAACACACCGTACTACTCACTCTCTGGAAAACTCTCATACAAAACCACTAATCTTGGACAGTCGCCCAATAAACTCGTATTAGTGAATACAACCCAACTAAACGACACATGTTCAAAAACAGCAATTAACCATAAGCACGTGAATGCCTTACACGCGCTGGACCTTCCCAAAATGAAGATGCACTCAAAAGGAAAAGACAGCAACCCACCGAATCAACACTTTAAAACCTAAATCAATTATCCACAGGCTTAATTGCTAACAACTATAACATACAAACAAATAATAGATTTACCTTACTTTCTAACGAAACGAACACAATGCCCCTTTCATCCATAAGTCATAGACATCCGAATAAACAGGCAAATATAGCCAAAATTAAACAAAAGTAGCCATCTCCTCAAAAATTAAGCCGGACGACAATAATAAATAATCAGTACCATGATTATGTATGCAAACATAATTATAAAAACCAGAACGGTGGAAAACTCTAAACCAAATTAAACTGCCTCACAGTAAAATTCTGAATCACATCACAAAAACAACATTCAATCACTTATATGCCCACGTGGGAAGTTCCATGGATGATGCAAAATCATTGAATGTAAAATTTTGTCACACTTTGGCTGACGGACACTGTTTCCTCCATGCAGTAGTCCTTCAACTTGACGAAACACACAACACAATGCAAGCCTATAAATTTTTAATCAAAACCATCGAAACAGAAAGCAGGACAAACAAAAACCAGTGCACAAATTCCATCGACGAGGACGGTGGTAAACTTGATCTTCTGCTGCACATATACCAAAAACAGAAAATATTCGATCATGCAGATGGAGACCTCATCCCGCAAATTACTTCCAATGCGCTATAGAAACCGATTCATATCTACAGTGAAAGGGATGACGGCTTATGGAAGACAATAGTTCAGCCCACAATAACACGGAAATAAACACATCTCCATAATCAGTCCATCTGAAGAAAACTACCATTATACTGCTTTAATTAATGAAAAAATACAACCGATAGTAAAACCTCCTCGTCCAGATGACTAGACAATAATACCAAGGTAAACACAACAACACCATTGGCTGGCACCATAAGCACCAAACAGTACCCCACCGAACCCTCACATTTTAATGCAAAATGCTCCTACGATATAACGAACGCGCTACCTCGAGTAAATACCCTGATATGAATCACATCAAAATTAAACATATCAACGTGCGTAGCCTCAATGACAAATTGAGTGACATAAAAGTAACGATAACAACTGAAGACATTGAGATTTTATGCGTATCTGATACATGGTTTCATCCAAGAATTCAAAGCTCCCATTTTAATATCCCAGTCTACTCACTTTACCGATACAATGGCATAAAAAACAATAGAGGTAGTGAATCTTGCGTTTACATCAAACAGGTTTACACAGCATCACAAATTTCGAAAAAAAGAAATGTGTGAGGGTATAGAAATAGTATGGCTTAACGTGCAGGGAAAAAGCACAAATTTTTCATTATTGGCACCGTCTACAGACCCTCATCTGCAGCTTTACAGTTATCTTTAGAGTTTATTAAGAAAACGCTTAGAACGATTTTAGAAACTAAAAAATCTTCTATGATTTCGGCGATTACAACGTAGACCTGAATAATAAAAGTAATAACCTAACCAAATGGCTGAACAGAATGAATCTATCAAAAATAGTTCAAGAACCAACTCGCATAACAAAAACTTCCAAAACTCTCCTAGATCTAGCAATTACTAATAATCCTAAAACAATAATCAGCACTGAAATATCACCTTCAGTATCCGACCATCACGCGGTAGAATGTTTAATTACCGTAGCAAAAGAGAAACCAATATCCTGAGTGATTACCTACCGTATGAAGATTCTATACACACCAGAACTATTGCAGAAAAAACTATGGGACAGGAGTAATGAATTTCGAAGAATGGAAATAACCGATGATGTTGACGGTCAAGTCTCAATTTACAATGAGAATTTCTTAGGAGCCTTAAACGAATGCGTACCATGCACTACAAGGAGAGCTAAACTAAAGCATACCGTCTGGATAATAGATAAAATAAAACAATTGTGCAAAGTGAAAAAATTTACCTTCAAATATGACAAATCAAATAACTCTCTACAAGACCGTCATAAACATCATGCAATGACCCTCCAGAAAAAATTAACGAAACGAAATGAAAGCACTTCCAAAAGGAACTACAAACAGCATAGGAAAATACAAAATGAACCTGGGAAATTATCAAAGAAATAGCACAGCACAAAGATATGAAAGAAGAGAAAAAATTTGAAAATCCATTGGAAACAGCCACTAATTTCAACACATTCTTCTTTCAAGTCGCTGCAAATGTCTTCGACGAAGTATATAAATCTATTCCACATAAACCTGTTGATGTTGGCCTAAGTCCTGCCCAATTACTAAATACAACTAACACATGGAGACCAAATACAGTTAGTCTACAGTAAATATGTAAAATCATGTACGCGTTGAAAAATACAAAGGCAGTTGTACTTGACAATATGTATAAGCCTTCAATTCATCAATGAGAGTTTCAATGTTACTGCACCCTTGCTTCGTTTGATAATCAATATTTCTATTGCTACAAACAAATTCACGGATCAGTGGAAATATTTCATAATCAAACCGTTGCATAAAGAAGGTTACATCAATACTGCATCAAATCACAGGCCCATAAGCCTTTTACCAATTTTATCGAAAATACTAGAAAAAGTAATATCAAATCAACTCTCAACACATTTGGACAAATCTAACTTACTTCATCAAAACCAGTATACTTACAGAAAACATACCAGCACTAAAGACACGCTGCTTAACATCACCGAGAAAAAATATACTGTGACATTGACAAAAAGAACGTCACTCTCTTGCTTTTACTTGACCTCTCCAAAGCTTTCGACAGTGTTGAACATACACGGCTTCTGCTGAAAATTCCTAACTTTGGAATCAACACACAGTGGTTTCAGAGCTATCGATCAAACCACTCTCACGCAGTCCAACTAGAAAACACGATTTCATCCCCCATACAAAACAATTTCGACGTTCCAAAAGGTTCCATTCTTGGCCCATTTCTGTTATCTATTTTCATCAATGATTTCCCACCCATGCCTTCAAACACGAGAATTTCTATGTACGCACATGATGTACATATTGCGAACACAAGCACGCCGGCCAAACTACCTCACACAAAAACAAATGCTAAAAGACTTTTAAAAAACGTAAAATTATGGTTCCACCAAAATTATTTCAAGCCTAACGCAAACAATACACAGTGCATCATTTTTGTTTCAAAGAACACAATGAAAAAACTCCCAAATTTAACTTTAACGTTAGGAAATGACATTATTGAATCAGTAGGAAAGGTGAAAAATTTGGGCGTCTGGTTTGACAACATGTCTTTTACATCCCACAGGCCAATTAAATTAAATTAAAGGTATATTATATTTATTATTATATTTCTATTATTATATTTCTATATTAATGTTTCTTCACCGCGCTAAGTACATGCTTGACGAGAAAACTAGAATTTTAGCCATCCTATCTTTAGTGTTATCACGCTCCGACTACTGTGACTTGGTCTGGTGAGATATAAGTAATGGTCTCCGAAAAGAGCTACAGAAATGTGTGAATTTTGCTGGTAAAGTAGTATGCAAAGGAAACTTCAAAAAAACGATCATGGAACTCCTCTCATGAAAAAGTTTAACTGGACTCCGATAGAACAAAGACTAGTCATTCACAAGGTCAAATATGTATTCTCTCTATATCACCCTCAAACTTCAGCTAACGTTGTTAAATTTCATCCCCAAGGGTTTTACACCCTTGTAAAACCTAATCGACGGCACGAGGTTCACATCAGTTTCCGATTGTCCGATGCTGGACAAAGGGCTCTTTCAATTTCAGGTGCATTGCTTTGGAATAAACTGTCCACGCATATGAAGGAAAACCAGCTAATTAAGAATTTAAAAAAAAACATGGCACATTTTTTAATATCAAAGTAGCCAACAAATACAGAAAACTTAGTTTCTATGCATTATTAAACAAAATTAACTTGGTAACGAAACATACTACATATAAGTGTCTACCATGTGTTTGTGTCACACAACTTGAGTGTAAACTGAAGTAGAGTGAACAATATTCAAACGAAATAAACGTAAATGTTAAACTCGTGCTATAATTCCGCACCTCTGGAGTCAAATTGACTAATCTGAATTTATCGAAAACCTGGAGCGTTTTTTTACTTTTTTACTTTCAAATTTCAAGCTTATTAATTGGTGCCTCTTTACCTGGTAAATGTTTCAATGTTCATAATGTTCAGTTTTCATAATGCTAAGCAAAAAACAAATTTTTTATAGGAAACAAATTGTGTTTTCCCTAAAAATGAATAGAATTGTATTTGAATTTGTACTTGCTCCTCAGTTTACTCTTCTTCTAAGAATTTTAGATATATTTTATTTATCTTTTGTTATTTTTTTACTTTTCGAAGGTATAATAATAAAGTTCATACGTCAATGTTAGTAATTGCTTTGTTGCAATAAGTGAATGTGAAACCTAAGAAATTTAGTCTACTACAGCTTTTCTTATCTATATTAACATTTTAATCTTCATAATTCAGGACATTCACTCTTTTTTATTTTATTTATTTTTAGTCTTTCTCTGATATGTAACGTCCGTTTTATTAAACGCGATAATATTTACAGATAACTGTAATAATGATTAAATTAAATAGATCATTAGCAAGTCATAATAAACAGTCAACCAGTAATTAGAAATAACAATTTCAATTTATTAACAATTACAACTTCATACTTTAACTTTTCACTCTCATAATGTGTCTTTTTCGGTCTTTTTCTGACGTTAAACATACGATTTTGTTAAATGCAATGATGTTTATTCTAAGCTGTGCGTAAAGAAAATACTTCGTTTATCCCCTAAAGGGCGTAGAATATCAACCACGTCAGAATTTACAAGTGTCACGAATGACTACCTCTTAAGTCATCATTGAAAAAGTGAAGTTTTATTTGCTTCACCATGTATATTTAACGCTCATTGCGTGATGTGAATGTTTACGAATACTCGTACGTACCGCTCTTATAACATTTACTATGCCTAAAATACCTACCATTTAAAGATTTTATGATAATGGATCTTTAACCCTTTAGCAACCAAGTGGACTATTCGGTCGCTTTTCACGGTCTTTGGGAGAATTGTTCTAATAATTAAACAGTGAGCAATATGAGGTTGCTACTAGGTTTGAACACTTCGGCATGTTACAGCGTCGTTCTTTTGGCTGCCTGGCTCTCAGCATGCTTCATTGCATCAGTGTACAGACGGTCTTTGTGAGCTTAAATGTAGAAACTAGAAAAACAAATTGGTCGCTAAAGGGTTAAAAAACCAATGCTGTTACATTTCTTATGTACCAACTTTATTGGAAATGTGCGTTTTTGTTCGTTTTGTTGTGTTTGCTAGTGAGCGAATGCATAGTGACAATAATGATCTCAAAGCTGCTAATGGTACGCCAATAGCGTGTTTTGGGTGTAAAGCCATTACGTGTTCTCTGGGCTTATGACGAAAATTCACGTGGGACTTCATTGCAGCTGCCATAGATTAATCGACGATAGGCGCAGATTTCCCCTCCGAATTTTGGACTTACTGTTGACATGAGAAATATGAGTTTGAAGGACGAAAGCACCAATCTTTCTGGATCTGTCTATAGTGTTAAACTCATACGTTATTTGCACTCAGTAGAAATTGCTTTAGATCGCGAGTGCGAGTACGAGAAAATTTTGGCAGAATATCCCTCTTTGACCAACCTAAACTTGATAAAAAAGAAAAATCTCACCTCTACTAGGCACCATATAGTAACTACTGGCCCTCCCGTCTCTTCCAGGCCGCGGAGATTGCCACCTGACCGTTTAGCAGCAACAAAGATTGAATTTCAAACCATGTTAGAAGCAGGAACTATCAGAGTTTCAAACAGTCCGTGGGCTTCTCCACTTTTACTGGTTCCCAAGTCAGATGGTAACTTCAGACCTGCAGAGATTATAGACGGCTTAATGCCGTAACCCACTGATAGATTCCTTATTCCTCACCTTCATGATTTTAGCGCTAATTTGCATGGCGCGACCATTTTCTCTAAAATAGACCTTACTCACGCTTTCCATCAAATTCCCATGGATGAGTGATCAATTATAAAAACTGCGGCAACCTTTCGGGTTGTTCGAATTCGTTATGATGCCATATGACTTGCGCATTGTTCTTCAGGCATCTCAGAGACACATGTCTAATATTTTGTCCGAACTCGTTTTCATATATACTTATCTTGACGATGTGTTAATAGCATCAAATACCCCGGAACACAAGGAGCATCTAACAATTCTGTTTGAAAGACTCAGCATTCATGGACTACTGATTAACCCAGCTAAGTGCAAATTTAGAAAAAGTAGCTTAAAGTATCTTGGTCACGAAATCTCTCAAACCGGTCTCAAACTGTTGCCTTCAAAAGTCAATGCCATACGCGCATTTCCAAAACCTAGAACGCAGAAACAATTACATCGCTTTTTAGGCTCCGCACATTTTTATCATTGATTTATAAAAAAATGTGGTCAAACCTTAGCACCTTTATTGGCTTTGCTTGCTCCCAAACGTAGGGGAAAATCAACCCTTGTGTGGAATGATGAGGTTTCAGCCGCCTTTGAGAGTATCAAAGAACGTATTGCATCAACAACAGAGTTGTCTTACCCAGCCGCTGGTGCTGAATTTAGCTTAGTGGTAGATGCATCTGATGTTGCTGTAGGTGCAGTTTTGTAACAGACAGTAGATCGTTTAACCTCTCCGCTGTCCTTCTCAAAGAAGCTTTTGCCTACCGAACAACCTACAGCGCCTTCGGTCGTGAGTTATTAGCTATCTATATGTCTGTCCGTCATTTTTGTTACGCTTTGGAGGCCAGACATTTTGAGATTTATACGGATCACAAAACCCTGGTCTCGGCCATTAACATGCCCACTGAAAGACATTCTCATAGAGAAGCACGATATTTGGCGGGCGTTAGCCAGTTTGCTACTGATTTACGACATATTAAAGGATCGGAAAATTCTGTGGCAGATTGCCGCTCTATAATGAATGCCATTTCTGTCATCCCAGTAGATGAACAGCTTACCTTGGAGAAAATAATCGTTGCTCAAAAAAGAGGACCCTGAACTTCAAGAACTGCTCGTAAACAAACCCAATAACCTGCAGCTATTTCTCTCAGGAGACGTGTATTGTGACACAGCAAATCCTAGGCGTATGTACTTCCTGGGCACACTTCGTAGGACAGCAATTGAAGGGTGGACAGCACTAGTAGACTACTTGCATTTTTTCCCGTGGTAAATATAATATAGTTTTCACGGGAAAAAATGCAAGTAGTCCACTCCCGTACTGTCGCTAACACAGCGCTGACAGAGGCGATTACGATCCAGTAGTTTACTATATGAAGGGTGGACAGCACTAGAGGACTACTTGCATTTTTTCCCGTGGGAAAAAATGTAAGTAGTCCACTAGTGCTGTCCACCCTTCAATTGCAAAATTTAATGTCTTGTCTCATCCAGGCACAGATCGAACACTACGTTTGATCGCTGAACGTTATGTCACGCTAGCCATGCGCAAGGTCGTAGAGCAATATGTGCAACACTGTCATGATTGGCAGGCTCGTAAAGTCACTAAACACAATCGTGCCACCCTGCATACTTGTGCATTTTCAGGGTATAAATTCGACTCGGTGCATCTTGATATGGTGGGTCCGTTGCCTGAATCAAGAGGAAATTCCTATTTACTCACCATCATTGATCGCTTCTCAAGCTGGATTGAAGCTATCCCTATTCCTGACATTAAAACTGATAGTGTAGCACGTGCCTTTGTCCATTCATGGGTTTCCAGATTTGGGTTGGGAGTACCTTTAAGCATTACGCATGATCGCGGTGCACAATTCACTTTAAAATTGTGGACTGATAATTTTTCTTTGCTAGGCTGTTCTAATATAAGCACCACTGCCTTTCACCCTCAGTTAAATGGCCTTATCGAACGGGTTCATCAAGAATTACAGAGCGCCTTAAAATGCCTTGATAGCCATCAGGATTGGGTTGATAGACTTTCTCTTGTGTTGGTAAGCTTGCGTAATTTCTATAAACAAGATCAACAAGCTACGACCGCGAAGATGATGTATGGGAAGACCTTGCGGTTCCCCTGGGATATTGTTAACCCTAATCTTTCTTAGCCTTTTTCTCTTGCAGATCAAACCTCCTACTCAGAGCGACTCAAAGACTATATGAGACAAATTGAATGAGTTGCACCTCGTTCTGGGAATATCTCAAACAAGTTGGACCCTGCTTTGTTTATGTGCGTGTCTATGGCGTTAAGCCTGTCCTGACGCGGCCGTATGATGGTCCTTTTAGAGTCTTAAAGTGAACACCTAAATACCTAATTATTGAGAAATTCGTTAAGCACGCCTCGGGTACGATCGACAGGGTTAAAGCAGCGTATATATCAGATGCTCATGCTACTCCTAACCATAATTCCCTTGTTTACCCCTTCTTTAATGTTAACCCTTTTAAAAGGCAGAACACACACAAGTTACCGAATGTTTCGCGGCTTGCCGCATTGTTGCCTTGCCAACTCAGTTGTAAACCTTTCTTCATCGTGAATGTTGACATTCCTAGCATCGTAGCTGTTCCTCCTGTTACCAACTACGCTGTACCATTGGCGACACCTTTATCAAGGTCAAGTCCTCGGTGAGAACTGAACTTGCACACTCGTAACGTAACTTTCCCAGATCCAGTTAGATTAAACAACCCTATTAAACGGCAAACCCGAAGCGGCCGAATAGTAATCCTTCCTTCCCGTTACAGATGAATCATAACAGGACCGACCTTTGGGTCACAAACGAGATAAGTAATATAGCAGGAATGGTGCTACTCAAAGTACTATTCTCCTCATACTGCAAATACTTATAATATAAATTATTGTAAAATTATTTAGCTTTGTTTTGTCACCAAAAATAAAGCGTAATTTTCATTATTAATTTTCATCCAATTCTTACTATCTCATGAATAATTCTAGTGACATTATAGTGATATATTTTATTTGTAATTAAAAATTAATTCTACCGCTTGTAAGTCAAGCATGCACTTGGCAACATCGGCAGGTTGATGGTTCTAGGTTGTTTGTATAGAAGGGTGCTATAACGGCGCTTAATTGTTGACTTCTTAACGTGTGACCGCTGTGTTATATAGAATTTCGTCGCAGCCATTACTCTCTTCACCCACTGTTAGTGATGCACACTAGAAACTACAACGTCAACTGCACTAAATAACATCATATACCGCCTTGGGTTAAGGTACTGCACGTACTCAGTTTTAATCAGAGACACCAAACGAACAAAGATTCATACTTGTCAATCTTCTGGACTGAATTAAACAAAACATCCTTTGCACTAAAGTCATTCACCGTCACCGCGAATTACTGTGGTTGGAACTACTTTCCTGTGATCGACCAGTGCCTTCACTTCAGCCTTCAAGACCCTCCTGTTGGCAAGATCCCATGCACGTTGAAGAACGAAGAACTTCCTTATTACTCATATCTAGCCTGCATGAATAAAGCTCAGTTTGAACGCAACAGCCTTTATTTAACTTCGAGTCTAGGACACATCAGTGGTTTTCAAAGCACCCCTAATTAAAACTAGTGGAGCTCATTGGTGAAAAATAGCACACCAGTGAAACTTCACAAAGTTGTGACTCCGATGTAGATAGTAGTGAAAGGAAGAATACTGGTGGTCGCGAGAGCTGTGGTGTCGGACCGGCTGGTGGACGGCGTGGACCACAGTACAGTAAATACTAGTAGGAGCGCTTGCAAATTAGCGGAATTTCAACGTCATGAAATTCTGTGCCGTTCAGTGACGTACGCGCAAGTCAACCAATCATGGCGCACAAGTGGCCCTATTGGCTCACAAGTTAGGCCAACGGTTACTTTGTCAAATTTATGCTGATTTCAAAACAATGAAAACAATGGGAAACATCTTGAAACAATAGTCTAATGCTGGTGTGTCGCATTCGCTACTACATAAATACATATAATTTAGATAAGAATTACGAGATGTAATAGAGTGTAAAGATAGAATCAAACAAACAATGCACATGAGCATAAAAAATTATTAGGAATATCTTATTTTTCTTTTTAATTTGATTGTAGCTCCGCTTCTACCATTGAAATTCCATTTTCATACTCACAATGATATGTATTATTGAATCAGATACTCTGGGATGCTCTGAGTGCACTCAGTTCATACATAATAGAAGATGCAAAAATAACTTCATCAGTTTTGATATTCTCTATGAGAATACGATAAGTTAAGACCAAAAAATTATAATTTTCATATTACGAAGAAGTTATAATTTTCTAGATCGAGTAACACAGAAAGGAGTTTCAGTCCAACAAGTTGAATTCTGTCATTTTTCTATTATTTTTTTTCAAACTACGTAACAGAGAAGTCATATGTACTTGTTCTATAAATGTTATTATTAAGTGAGGCTCATGAATACAATATTAGATGGGCTTGTTAATTTTGACATTGAACCTCCCAGGCCCACTTCGTTGTGCTAGTGTTAAATTGGTTTAAACGTCGCAAGAGAGTATAGGTCTCGTGGCCGAATGGGTAGAGGACTGGGTGCAAAGTTGCGGAGATCTAATTGTCGCTGGTTCAACTCCAGCCATGCGGGTTTGTGTTTTCTATCATATCGGCATTCGAAACCCCGCCCCTGCAAAAATTTACCAATCTACTCCTAGCGGAACTTTCACGTCATGGATGACGTCACCGCCTGATAACCGTCGTTTGGGTGGTCATTGCCAACCCCCCATGTGCTCTTACTTTACTTTACTGTACTGTGGCGTGGATGTAGTGCTTGGTGCTGACGTCATTGACAGGCGGATCAGACGGAGTAACGTATAACCGCGGGAAAGTAAAATTTGTCTCAGCTAGAGTAAAAATGATGTGCCAAGTAATAGAGCAGACTGCGAAGAAAGAAGTGCAAGGGCAGTTGGTCATTGATGACTCGGACTTTAATGCAAAATTTAATGGAGACTATTAGACAGTATAGTGGCGTTCGAAGAATGATGAACCTGTTACACTAAGCAACTGAGTAAGTTGTTATGAACCAACACTAACGGGTGTAAAACAAGTGGAGTTTGAAAAGGAAGTTGACAGGTGGATTGCACAAGATATTCTTCTACCGTGGGAAGAAATTGTCGATACAGGTATTCTCGCGATGATGGCAGTAGAACAGCCAACAAACAACATGAGGTCAGTGTTAGATTTTTGGAAACTTAATACGAATGTTGCACGTCATACTGGTGATGATGTGATCGATTGCTGCGACGAGACATTACGTAAATGGCGACGTACGGGTGAAAACATGTCAATAGTCGACCTGAAAGCACCTTATTTACAATTGAGTTGATAGGGAATTGTGGTGCAGACAGTTAGTAAAATTTAAAGGGCAAATGTTCTGCCTTAACCGCCTAGGTTTTCGACTGAATTCTGCACCTTGCATCATGTTAAAAGTGTTTGAAGCACGTATTGAGCATAGATGATACAATTAAAAACGTTAACAGCACGTATATCGATGATATCCTCGTTGATGAGACCAAAGTTGCAGTTACAGAGGTAGTCAGCCACCTTAGCAAATTTGGGTTGATAACGAAAGCACCGGAAGCGCTGGATGAAAGGGTAGTTCTAGGGCTGCAGTCGTCAAAGATCGGAAAGGAGCTTATGTTTCACAGAGGCAATAAAATACCGGAAATTGCCGATGCACTCACAAGGAGAGAGTTGTTCTTTGCTTGTGGGACGTTAGTTGGATACTACTTTATAGCCAGAAAGTTTTAGAAAGTTGCATTAAAAGAAGGGCCAAAGGATCCCATTGGTAATATTTCGTAGGCGTGCATTTGCAATGTCCATCATTAGGGAAGTTGATAGAGTAAAAGTAGAAGGCCAAGTAAGAGGTAGGTGGTCAGTGCCCGATGTTCAGGATGAAGTGGCATGGTCGGACGCAAGTATAATTGCGCTCGGAGTGGTGTTAGAAATAAAGAGAATGGTGTTAGAGATGCAACATGGCTCAGAAAGAAAGAATATTTCAGTCATATCAATGTTGTAGAATTGGAGGTAGTGTGAACTTAGCACTAAAGTGGGGCATGACCTCAACAGAGGTAAAAATCGATTCCACAACCGTTGCGGCGTTGCTTCAATATATTGTTAGTGCCGAGAAGCGCGTCTACACGAAAGTAGTCGCAGAAATGCTTATTAAACGAAGGCTGGGAAATCTGAAAGAAATGATGGTTGAGTTTGGACTAAAAATACAGGTTTTGCTAGTGTATGGGCTCGAAGTAGGTAGCAACGATATCGACGAGCCTGTGCAGGTTTGTTCTAGTACTTGCACGAATATAGGAGATGTGTATAATAAGCACCACGTTGGGGTCGATAGAACCCTGTACTTAACCAGAAAAATGGATCCAAATGTTTCACGAGAGGACGCAAAAAGAGTGGTGAAAGTGTGCGATCGATGCCAAGTCAATTAATCCCGCGCCTGCGAAGTACAAAACAGGAGAAGTCAGCGTAAAACACAATTAGCAACTCTTAGCCATCGACGTCACGCATTATAGAGGACAACCCGATTTATCTATAATTGATTGTAGGCCAGAACGCTTTGCAGTGTGGTGATAACTGAGAAGAGAAAACATGCAATGTATTGTTGCCGAATTGAACAATATTTTCTTAGAAAGGCACCCAGTTGCTGAGTTATTAATGGACAACAGTACAGTCTTTCAGTTTCAAATACTAGCAGATATGCGGCGAGGGTGGAATGTTGAAAGAGCGTTTAGAGCCGTGTACCGACCTGCAGGAAATGGGATAGTGAAAAGGCACCATCGAACAGTAGAAGCAATCGCTAAAAGAGTAAGAATTTAGCCAATTGAGGCTGTGCATTGGTATATTAGCATGCCTAGATCTGGACAAAATGTGCTGTCTGTGCCTCAACGCTAGGTGAACAAATACAAATGGGGCAGAGGCCTTGTAACGAAAGTGAACTCATCAAATAATATTGAAGTGGATGGGGTGCCATACACATACTAGACGTGTGATCAGCGGTACCCCCTTTATCCCAAAACGAAGAAGCTGAGGGTGAGAGAGATAAGGGTCTGTCTCCATTTAAGTGCCAGGAGGAGCAAATCAAAGTTAAGCAGAGTGGAGGTGAGTGTGAACCACAGCGGCTGAGGAGAGGTACGTTCTTGTTTAGATATCCCCGTAATTGTTGTAGTTAAGTTAGTGGTGTAATGTCGATTTCGTTGTACAGTAGAACCTTGGTTAACGAACGCCTAGGATAACTAACAAATCGGTTAACGACCAACAATTTCGCTAAAAATTTGCGCCGGATAACGAACAAATTTTCTGATAACAAACAGGAAGACAAAGAACCCGCGTGGCATCCCAACCTCAGTCGCACTCGAGACGTTGTTGTGGTTGGACTTTGCCTGTATTTATCGTGTTGCATCCATGTTTTTGTGTTATTTTAGTGCTTTCTTTGCATAATATAGTCCTCAAACATGTCTCCAAAGATGGACTCCAAAATTCATTCGGTTAATGAACATTTCAGTTCACGACCAGCTTTCAGGAACGGATTGTGTTTGTTAACCGAGGTGTAGTAAGTAATGCATCTAAGGTGTTATGATTTTAAGATCACATGGATATGAGGCATAATGTATAAATTAGTAGTTGAAAACTCAATGACAGATGTCTATGCTTCCACAAGGGTGTGTGGGTTGGTGCAAGCGAGAGGAGGCTCGGTTGCGCGGTGTGGTACTAGTTGCGGTTTTAAGTACTGGTTGTGCGATGGAAGTATTCGTTGTCGTAGAGATCTGTTCTCGAAGAATATTAAACTAAGTAGATTCAGTTACTAACACTAGCATAGGGATAGTATCGCTTGAGGAGAGATTGTGCGTCATGGTTTTTGGTTCTTGTGTTCAGGTCGAGTGTAGTTGAGGAAGGCAGCATCGTCAACAAGTTGCGTCGCTGTGCATCACCAAGTTGGCGACGAAACAAACAGGGGTAAGGAAACCCGCTTGATAAGATATCGTAGAGTTGCGACCATTAGACTTAACAACAAGGAATAGTGTAGTATGTGAAAGGACTTCTACGGGATGGTTTTCTTGTTTTCAAAAGGGTAATTTCCCTCTGGATGAATATCCGAAACAGGGTTGTCCCAAAAAACTTCAATTCCAAAATTTTGAAAGGGCTTGTTTCTGATCAGCCTACAAGCACCTCTAGGGAATTTGCAGGACATTTGAATGTAGTCGATACAACTTTGCTACGAGAGTTGAAGTACATTGGAAAGGTTTCAGTGGTTGGAAAATGGATCCCTCATAAGCTGACTCTAGAGAACTGGCTATAGCGTGTTGCTTGTTGTCAATCATTCCTTTTATGACATATTCACGCAACATTTTTGAGTAGGGTTGTTACAGGATATGAGAAATTATCTTTTATCATTATGATAAAAGACGTCGATGTTGGATCAGTTGAGGAGGTAAACCATTTTAGCAACCGAAAGCAGGACTTTATTCAAAGAAGATCATGTTGAGTGTTTGGTGTGACATTGGGAAAATAATTCAGAATGAATTGTTAAAACATAGCCAAACAATAGATGCTAATCTTTACTGTCAGCAACTTCGCTCGCCGACTAAAAGCAAAATCGATCCAAAAGCATCCATCCATGGTCAACAGAACATCCGTTATCCTTCATCACGACAATGCTCGCCCTCGCACAGCTCGATTGATCGTTTGGAAGAGCTTGGTCAAGAAATATTGCCTCATCCTCATTCTCCTGACCTTGAGTTTTATGATTACCACTTGTTCTGAGGACTACATAACCATTCGAATGTCTTACGTGGAGTACAGAAAGAGAAACTGAAAATGAGCTGATTTCATATTCTGCTTCCAAAACTAGAGAATTTTACAACCGTGGCACGTATAAGTTCCGTGGCAGGTGGAATGAACTCAGTGAAAACAATGGGGCCTATATGAATGATTAAATATTTCATATTCGGAATATTATTTAATATGTTATTCCATATTTCATATATAAGGAACTTGAACTTAACGATCAATGGAAAAAATGTACAAGAGATTTAAAACTCAAGGGAAATTTAACGCTATGTGGCCATGTCCCGAAGACAGATGGTAGGAAACCTGGGGTGGGTGCTTGACGTCAGTACTTAGCACAGCAACTGCCTAACGAAAAACGATGAACACAGGTACCACATATTAACACATTGTTAAGTCCCCACCAAGTCAAAAAATGTAAAATATTAAGTATAAAGCGTTGAATGCAATCGTGAGTACTATTATATCTATAGGTCTGTTGATGCTAGCAGTATTGTAATGTGCTAAATAATTTCTATGTTGCTGTGAAATGTAGTCTAACCCATACAGACAGGACACTAGCTGTAATATTCATGTGTGGTACTGAGAAGCGTTCAACTCAACTGATTCATTCATACTATGAACTTATTTCAGCAGTGTATTCGCCATACTCTGCCAATATAAGTGTTAATGTGTCGTACTTAGCATAGTTTTAGAAATGCAAACTGTGATAGCACAGTTCAGGGTTTTATCCCGTCATCTAATATTGGAAAGAAAAGATTCTTAAAGTATTTTCATGTTCTCTCTACTCAGTGTGTCCTATTAAGTTATACTGTGAACACAAGTGTCTTATGGTTTTACTAATTAGAGCAACTAGTGATACTGAGAAGTGTTCAACTCATCTGATTCATTTAATATGTGACCTTATTTCTTCAGTGTATTTATGACACATTGCAAATACAAGTGTTCATGTTCCTTTCTCAGTATAGTTTTAGAAATACAGACTCTGATAGCACAGTTTAAGGGTTTCATAGTGTTGATAAGAAATTATGTTCCTATTCATATACAGCAATAACCTGTTAATCGAGCTGCTACCTTGATGTTGATCCCAATACTTTAGTTCAGTTTTCTGCTGTCAGGATTATTTCAACTAGTCTTTTGGAAAATGTGCATTAAAACATGGCCATTCAGGCCATCATATTTCAGTTTTCACCAGTGTTTATGCACAAAAATTTTGTAGTGCTGCCAGTATTTTCGTTCAGGTTCAGTGGCTATTATTGTGTTCAACCAGTATTTTAGCGTATGCATATTGAAAAGATGACCATGCGTGCCAATTTTGCTGCCAGTATATCAACTATTTAGCAAATGTACATTAGAAAATGACCATTTAGGCCATTTTATCTTCAGCTGCCATTAGTTTTTATTTAAATTCATATTGTAGTTTAATCTTAGCTTAATTACTTCTCTAAGTCGAAATAGTACCTATCTTCCCAGATCCTGGCTTCAATAAAATTAACTCCCAACGACCTCATTATTTATCTTACGGTACTAGCTATAATCTCGGGCAATGATATTATGACTGACAGGTTGAATGATTTGCTAGTGATATTTGGGGGAGGACTGGAACTTGGCAGCGTCTCCACAACAAGAGAGAGGACCGGCAGCAGTCTTTCCGGGGGAGAGCACAAGTCATGCTGTAAGGTCTCAAATAACATATGAGTTTATATAGGGCAGGCCACTAATTTGAGTGAGCACGGAAAGATTAAAGCAATACATAGTTGCGTGACGGAGGTTAGCTCACTTTAATTTACCTCCAACTATGTCTGTCTTAGAGTCAGTAAGAGGTGGTGCAAGACTAAGAGTGCTTCCATTTCAGGCACTCGAGGCTCAAGTAGAAGACCATCACAGTGACCTTCATAATCTCCTCATATATGGAAATCGAGAGAGCCAGGATGAACAAGAGCTTCATCCTTACTGCAGCGCTTTGAAACAAACCTTCTCAAAAATAATAAAATCCAGTAACATACTCGTACGTCGGTACCTTGCCTAGGTGCAACGACAACAGCAGTAGAAACCAGCAAATCCCAAAGTGAGGCCACAGATACAGTCAAGACTGAACTCGAGTTGTTCAACGTTCTTTTACAAGAACTGAGTCTAGCAACTTTTTCCCCATCATCAAGAGCATCCGAGAAAACGATCTCGACGACTTCCTCCCTTAGAGGTAGCCAAGCCAACGCTCTGAAAGGCATCTCAGAGTAGCCCCCGACGACTAAAACGGAGATTGTGAAGATTGTGATGACTCGATAGCGTCACGAGAATCTTGCAGACAAACGGCAGCGTTTGGGGCGGCAATAGGGCACCAATCACCTATCAATCCCGACAAGTTACAAGTGTCATCAAACAACAAAGCAGGACGCAGTGCGAGAACATTAGTCCCCATTTTTGGCAAGATGGGGAGTCAATCAAAGTCAAGTCTACAAGACCCAAGAACACCAGTGTTTCCAAAACCAGGACAACGTCAACTTACCACCCACCCGAACACCAACAAACAAGTAGAAATTCTACAGCTACCTGTCACCAGATCAAAGAACTACCCCCAGAGGAAGACAAAGAGTTCATCCAACAACAGAGGCTGGATGAACCCAGAAGGCACAAACACTCAGGGTGTCCTTCAGCGATGAACCACCAAGTCTGCAACGGCGGAGAGGCGACTACGCTCCACCAAGTCTCCAGTCTGAATCGTCGTGAACCTTCCTCAAACCCACAGAGTTGGTCTCTGGAACCCAGAGACAACCTTGGTCTGTGGTACCACTAAAATATCGTGGTTATTTTAGTATAAAATATAACTAAATTTAGTAATATTTTAGAGTTAATTTTTACATATATTTCACGCCATTTGCGACCAGTATTTTAAAGTGAAAAATTTATCGTAGTCGTGACTTCATATTGTAACTCTCGTCTATAGAAGATCATGTCAACCACGAGTCTTAAGGCTAAGTGCCCATCAGTTCTCTCGCAACCATTACTCAGTGAGACAATTCTATTCACGCTTTCAGTCTTTCTGACGGGTTTTGGTTTACGGATCTCAAGTTCTTGATCTCAGCTCTCAATTTTTGGTTCTCGATCTTGGCTCCAGCTTCTGCTCTAATTTTTATGGTGTTCAATAATAAATCTGCAATTTACGAAGACGATCGTATAACTGCCCTCGAAGAACTCCTCACAAAACGAACACTACAGAAAAATACCCGTTTTCATAAAATGGAATAATCCGTTCTCTAAATTGGTGACCCCTGTGAAGAAATACCCTCCTTCAAAACATTCATATGAAGCTCAAGAAACAACCTCTGTGAAGAAGCCCTTCCCTATCAAGCTCAAGAAACATTCTTCCGCGAAACATTCATACCCAGCTCGAAAAACAGCCCCAGCTAAGAATACACAGCCCCACTGAATAACGACGACTCCATTGAAAAACACTCTACTGTGAAACTCAGCCCTCCTCCTACCAACGGTTGAAAACCATAAAACGATCAAGGATATTCCTTCGAAGACCCATCTGGCTTACATACGGAAGCAAACGCAAAGACCTTCACTGCACCTACGCTCCAGCTCAGCCTCAGTCAAGCTGACATCAGTTTACGCCGGCCTCTGATCAGGCTACACAACAAATTCCGCCAGGCTTCCAGCGAACGTTAGGGAAGTAAACTAATCTTAAACATTGTCACCGTACTGTGTATGTCGTGTCTACATTCTGTGCCTTTTCTTTGCCGCTTTATTTACTTGTCTTTCTATTGAGATATTTTCCCTATTCCCGTCATTTCTTTTCTTGGCTAGATCTCCTAGTGCCTATACGTCATTTTGTTTGTTTTTTGTTTTATGTGATCAGACGAACGATCACAATGGATTCCGATGACGCAGTTCCAGCCAACGCTAGCGCAGTGAGCATCAAACCTCCTGTAATCAATAATGCACTCCCGGCTAGATGGTTTACAATCCTAGACAGGTAATTCGCAGGAGCTAACATAGCCGTTTCTAGTACTAAATTCCATCATGCTTTCAATAGCCTCCCCATGGAACTTACAAACAGGGTCAATGATACAATTATACTTGAATTTTCCAACGAAGGGTTGAAAGACGCTGTTATCAAGGCGTATTCTAGGTCCGCTTCGGAACTTTTGACCCATTAGTGTTAGAGAATAACGTAATGTGTGGAAAACCAGCGGCTTACTCAAGCGATCTGAGAAACATTGCTACAGAGAGTTGTTTAGGAGTAAGTAAGGAGTTCCTAAAAATTAAATTCATAAGAGGGTTTCCGAAATCAATCCGCCCCTTAATTCAGGGCACCCTGCCGTTTACCTGCTAACTCTACAGTTTAACTTGCTAACCCTACAGTTTCACTTGCTAACCCTACAGTTATACCTACTAACCGCACGGTTTTACATGCATCTCCTAATGTTTCACCTCCTTCTGCAGCGCACTTTAACTCATCGCTCCCTGTTCCGCCACCTGCTGCTCCCTCGTCACCCTCAGAGACCGCACGAAGCCTACCCTCTACGCGCACTTGCTCTGGTCGTACAATTCGGCTCAAATCTCTTCCTGATTTCTATTATTTCTCTAACTCTTGAACGCTCCGCTTCTGGGGGAGGGGATACTCTTGTGGTGCCCCTGAATTATCGTGATTATTTGAGTATAAAATATAACTAAATTTGGCAATATTTTCGAGTTAATTTTCATACTTATTTCACACCACTTGCGACTAGCATTTTACAATGAAAAATTTATTCGTAGTCGTGATTTCAAAGTGTAACTCTCGTCTATAAAAGGTCATAGTCAACCACGAGTCTTTAGGCTAAGTGCCCGTCAGTTCTCTCGCAACCATTACTAAAGTGAGAAACAATTCTGTTCGCACTTTCAGTCTCTCTGGCAGGTTTCGGTTTACGGATCTGAAGTTCTCGATCTCAGCTCTTAATTTTTGGTTCTTGATCTTGGCTCCAACCTCTTCTCTGATTTTGATGTTATTCAATAATAAACCAGCAATCTAGGAAGAAGATCGTATCACTGCCTTCGAAGAACTCCCCACAAAACAAAAACTACAGAAAAATACCCGTTCTCTTAAAGTGAAATAGTCCGTTGCCTAAAGATCCACAGTAGCTGCCAGGCTCCAACTGGAGCCAACCTCCGACGCGCGACGCGAAGGGTGTGCAGGTCAACTGCCTGACATTCCTTTAGCCACTCTTACGAAGTTGTTCTAGAACTGTGGATGAGCCTTGTGGATCCACCTTTTGTCCCCAGAGCTAAAAGTGGCAACCGTCGGACCGAAAACGCTTCAAAAGACGTTTTCAGGAATAGGTCCGAATACGAACTAACTGGCGGATATTCCAACTAGGCAATATCTGCTTATAGGAGTAGAACATATATCCAGGGAAGCACAGAACATTCGAAAATACTGATGCCGTTTAAGTCGACCTACCCATATTTCAAAGCAGTGGGTTTCCACTGTGGCAGAGAACCCGAAATAGAGTAACTAGGCTCTGAAAGGAACTTGGAAAGCTTGCGTGGTGCCGAAAGGTAAGTGACAAGCTTGGAGGTATCGTGCTCGCCGTGGACAGAGGTACCAAAAACTCCCTATGAGCAGGATAATTTATTTCTTATGAATTATTTGTCTTTTAGCTTTTTTTCAGTCTACGAACGAGATGGGAAGTGTCCAGACCTGGTAGTCAGGATATAAAGAAATAAATATGTAAAACACTGGAACTTAAAGGTAAATGGAATAAATTTGAAAAAAATTAAAACTCAAAGCAAATTTACCGCTATCTGGCATCGTTCTGAAGACGAATAGAAAGAGCACTTGGCGTGGGCTCTTGGCGTGTTGGCTTAGCGCAGCAACCGCGTAACGATGAACACAGGCGCTACCTATTAAAACAGTGTCAAGTCTCCACCAAGCCAAAAAATGTAAGATTTTAGGTATAAAGCGTAGGTTGTATTTGTGAGTGCACTTAGATCCATAGGTCTGTTGATGGTAGCAGTATTATAATGAGCTAAATAATTTCTATGTTACTGTGAAATGTAGCCTAGTCCATATAGACAGGACACCAGCTGTAATATTCATGCGTGTTACTGAGACGTGTTCAACTCATCTGATTCATTCAATATATGAACTTATTTCATCAGTGTATTTGTAATACATTGTGAGTATAAGTATTCATGTTTATCCTCAGTTTACTTTTAGAAATGCAGACTGTGGTATGCAGTTCATGGGTTTCATGGTGTTGATAAGAAATTATGTTTCTATTCATATGTAGCAAAAACCTGTTAATCGAGCAGTGACTTTGATATTGATACCAGTACTTTAGTTCAGTTTTCTGCTGTCAGGATTATTTCAACTAGGCATGTAGCAAATTTGCATTAAAACATGGCCATTCAGGACATCTTATTTCACCTTGTTAGAAGGTTAGAAAAATCACAGGAGCGTGATTACGCTAACCAGGTTTATTTCAGTGAACACAGTTTTGGATACAGTACAGACACCAATGTTTACATCGCAACGGCAGGCACAAGAAGGGGACCGGAACCAGAGAACACGCTGAGAAAAATGGTTCTCTACCACTAGCTGACTCTAAACGCATTCTGTTACAAAAGCGTACAAGAGCGAACTGTGTTACATCACAGCATTACACATTAACCTTAAACATACTAAAGTCGAACACATTCAAGGTGAAACATTTAAACATTCAACACACCTGCCATCAGTATTTGTGTACAAAAGTTTTGTAGTTCTGCCAGTATTTTGGTTCAGTTTTTCTTCAGCGTTTTTTTTTTGTTTAACCAGTATTTTAGTACATGCATATCGAAAAGATGACCATGTGTGCCAATTTCACTGCCAGCATTTCAACTAGTCTTTTGGCAAATGTGCATTAGAATATGACCATTCAGGCCATCTTTTTCCCAGCTGCCACTAGTTTTTATTTAAATTCATATTGTAGTTTTAATCTTATCATAATTACTTCTCTTAGTCTCAATAGTATCTTTGTTCTTAGATCACGACATGTTCGGAATTATAGCAAGCATCGTAGGATAAATGACGAGGTCGTGTGAGTTGATTTTATTGAAGCCGTGATATGAGAATAAGAATACTATTTAGACTAAAGAAAGTAATTATGCTAAAATAGAACCACAATATTAATTTAACTAATCACTAGTGGTATAAAAATAGCACATTTTCTAATAGACTGGTTGGAACATATTTTAGCTAAAATTGGCTCACATGGCCATCTGTTCAATATGTAAGTACTAAAATACTGGTTGAACACCATAATAACCGCTGAATAATAGCTGATCTAAATACTGGCAGCACTACAAAACTTTTTTATATAAACACTAGTGGCAGGTGAAATAAGATGGCCTGGATGGCTAGTTTCTAACGTGCGTTTGCTAAAAGACTAGTTGAAATAGTACTGGCAGTAAAAATTGAACTAAAGTATTGGTATCAACATCAACGTCGCAGCTCAATAAACAGCTTATTGCTACATATGAATAGCAATATAATTTCTTGTCAACACTGTATGAAAACCCTGAAGTTTGCTATTACAGTTTGCATTTCTAAAACTATACTGAGAAAGAAATATGAACACTTATGCACGCAGTGTATCACAAATACAGTGTTGAAATAAGTTTATACAGTATTACCTCGGCTAATGAACGCCTTGGATAACGAACAAGTCGGTTTACGACAAACAATTTCGCTAAAAAATTGTCACGGATAATGAACAAATTTTCTAAAAACGAAGAGCAAGACAAAGAACCCACGCGGCATTCCAATCTCAGTCGCACTCGAGACGTTGTTACGGTTGAACGTTGCCTGTTTTTATAGTGCTGCATCCGTGTTTTTGTGTTATTTTAGGTTTTATTTGCATAATCTAGCCCTCCAACATGTTTCCAAATAAGGTTAAAAGCAAGAGTAGTAGTGTGACGAAAAGTCAAAGGCCAACAATTGAGATAAAGAGAGAAATTATTTCTAAGCATGTGTCGGGTTCCTCCCGATAACCTTAGAGAGTTCTCTATAAACTGTGAGGTCCAGGAGCTAGGAACTACCGTAGTTCCTCTAATTGTTCGTGGTCTCAAGGAGTAATAACAACTCTAGTGGAAACGACAGTTTACTCTTTAACAGGGTGTTACAATGCACCGCACGGTGTTGGCTCACCGTGCCTCTAGTGCCTCGGTGTTAGACTGACTCAGATTTCACCTGCGCGGCTCATACGTGACAAGACGGGAAGTCCCGAAGATAGGGAGGAGATTCCTACAATGCCCCCCCCAATACAAAAGTGGTCCGCCACTTAAAGTATTAGATTAACACAAATTCTATCTATCAATTAGAGGTACTGGACTGTTACTTGGGTTAATCGAATGGCTACTGGTCATCTAGAAACCACACTGCTAACTGTCATCTACCATTTATAGGCTACGCAACACAAGCAATAGGCAATTCGTAACTCACATAATATCGGGCGGGTGCAGCACAAGCAAGTAACGCTTCTTAAACAACTATGAATTCTACCTTTACGGCTATAAAGTTCGTCTTAATAGCACATGTTACATTATCTCGGTACTCGTCATTAATTTTGGAATCCTCATAATATGCAGATCAGGTAAGCTTCAAATTTCTTGGGATCCAGGACGTTCAGGAGTCATCCGGGTCGCATTAGGTTGTTCGCCAGCGTCGCGGGCCAACAACAAAGGAATTACATATTAGACTCAGGAAAATTCTAGTGTCATGGAAGAAATTGGTTATATCAAATCGCCGAGAGGCCTTCGGTTCAATTAAAACAAAAGAGGTACAACATCTAGTTGGGATCCTTCGCCTTCAGTTGACCTGCTAGAAATAAAATTGATAATACAGAGATGACCAAAGGTTTGTGTGTATATATGGTAGGCACCTAAGTTTGTAAAGCAAAGGGGGGGGGGTAATTCCAGAATTACACACTAGTCACACTAGGGGACTGGGGTCTAGGGGTGTCAACCCTCCGGAAAGAGAGTTGTCTCCGAACAGGTTTGACCGGGGGTGGCGTAGTACACGTACGCGGTGCAATAGAAACAGGTAAACGATGTTCAGGAATGAGGGGCATCAGCCGTACCTGAGAGTAAGTACGGTCCGCCGGTGTACTGTGGATCGCGTACAGATTAGTTCAAATTTTCCTTACAAGAAATGTCAAAGTACCACTTAAAATACTTGTACTACTAGTTATAATAATAATAATATAATAAAACTCTTTCACGTTACGTAAACAAGTCAATAGAAATATGAAACCAACTAAAGCACTATAGTAGAAAACGGCCATCAGAACCGAGCACCAAAAGAAAATGCCCGAAGACACGTTATCGCAAAGACCGGAAGCTCGCCAAGCAGTGCTGGCAGTGGCAGCTGGCCCTCGGTCAGCCGACTGTTAAACTCAAATGCGGTATGCCCACAAAAATGTCGTGATAGCTACACCAAACTAATCACCAAACGCAATGCAAAGCTTAAAACTAATAATACAACGAAACACGGCTAAAACGGTAAAAGAACAACACATAAACTAACAAGTGTAACAACACATAAATCATCCAGCTGACTGAAATGTAAAGAAAATGGAAAGTAACAAAATGGCATGCGAAATGACAGATCCTTGGATCAGATTGGGAAAGGAAAAACAGGACTGAGGAACAGGACCGTGACTTTTCGTACCCGATGAAGTGTGATGCTCCCATGATGATCGCGAAGGAAGAGTTGATCGATGACCGAGAATTGTGACAGCGTGCAAGATGCTTGAAAGCACAAGAGGTGACACAGGCGTAATGAAGTGGTATGCATTAGTGACTCAATTTTATGGGGAGTAGTTGAGGTCACCGGACGTGGAATATCCCACGGGTGAGTGTGTAGAGAATGCCCAGCTGATGTGGGGACAAAGACACCCTCGCATTATTTGGAACACAAAGCTCAAACAATTTTCGTACTGTTTACCCAAAAGGACAAACTGTCGTCCTAAGGACGCATGTTACATGTGACTAACTCATGTACGCAGCATTCTTATCCTAATTTACACATCTGGTCGCGCGACCACGCTTACTCCACAAGCACACCATTCTAACCTACCTCATGTATAAGCCATTCATACTTCATATTCAAACTATCTCATACATTAATCCTACAAAGGCCGGAATCAGCCCAATAACCGTATGTTAATACTATGGGTAGGAACTTTAATCTAATTATAACTACCATTATTAAATACTACCCTTTCTAGACTACTTCTTACGTACTAAGCGCGATATTGTGATCTTAATATTATCTCATAAATATTTTTTTTGTAAGACTGTAGAGTTACTTCCCTCTATCTCACGGGAAAACTAGGGAAACAAATGAGCGGGTGACTGAGATACCTGAACGTGAACGATAGAAAACAAATGTGTGAAGGTGTAGGGTGAACATGAACGTGAACACAACATCAGCATAAAGTATCATGACGCAAGAACATTGAAAACTTAATACTATAACAAAGAACATACGGCAATGAATAACTGAACTCCTGAGAAGGATAGCTCAACCAATTCTCAACAGCAATGGTTAACAGAGAGAAATTTATGTCCCGTGTTTTAGCTCTAGAATATTGTCAATGTGCGCCAACCTAGTCTTTTTCGTAACAGGGTCTTCAAGTTGATATTGGTGTACTCTGGTACGCTTTTTAACAATGTAGGGGCCATAGAAGCGATTGCTTAATTTAGCGTATTCATTTTCAGAAGCAACATGTCGTAAATAACACCGCTGTCCAACTTTAAGTTCGCGGAATTTCCTAGTCTTATTAGCTTGAGCCAGATAATCTTCTGCAGTGCTTTCGAGAACGTCTGTGAAAGATTCTCTCATCTGCTTGAACTTTTAGCCATTACACTAAAATAGTCGTCATAATTATAAATCGGGTCATTTTGAGAAGGCTCAAAAGTAGAAATTGGGTGTGATTTTTCAAAACCAAACAAGCAAAAATGACTATTGTCTTTAATGACACGGTTAAAGCTGCTATTAATGGCACTTTGCAATTCCGGCAAAAATTCATCCCAGAGGTTGCACTTATTCGCCTCCACGTAATGCTTTAGGGCTCTTATGATCTTTTGATTAATTCTCTCGACCCCTCCTTGTGACGCAGGGGTACAAGGTGAACTTGTGATTTGTGTGATATTGAAATTGTTGTACAGGGAGGTAATTACAGCGTTAACAAATTCTTTGCCATTATCACTGCGCAGAACCTTTGGGCACGAGAAATGATTGAATACATTACGTCGTATGGCATGAGCAACCGTTTCAGCTCTTTTATCGGGAATTGCAATTAGAACGGCATACCGGGTAAGCTGGTCGGTGACAACCAAGATATACCGGACTGCGTTAGTCGTAACGGGTAACGGGCCTAAAAGATCCATAATACACACATCAAAAGGTTTATCTGGAAGTGGATACATCCGAACGGGTACTTTACGTGTGATCCGGCCATTCTTCTGATAACAACTATGACATTGAACGACAGCATTGAGAACGGCCTGTTTTTCGTCAGGGTGGTAAAAATTGGTTCGAAACTGGATTAATGTCCGATCATGACCGTAATGGGACATTTCTGGCGGGGAGTGGCAATTTTGTACCGTAGCCTCTAAAAATTTCGACGGCACACAAATAGTGATCTTAACTGACTTTCTTCCCACCTTGTTTAAGATACGCTTGTAATAGAGCAAATCGTTTTCCAAGAAAAAGTGTGAAAAGTCCTTGGGACGGTTTCGAACTGTACTCAGATCCGTTGTGGGATCCAGCATCATCCAAATTTTGGCAAAAACTTCACAGTCCGTTTGTGTTTCCACGAGCTCTGTCTCCGTTTTCCAGGGAAGTGTTCCCCATTTCAACATATCAGGCATCATCTCAGACTGATCTAGAGTCAAAATACGATCTTCAAAATCTTCTTCAATGTTTGTCAACGTTTCTGTATCATTTATATTGAAAGGGGTACGGCTAAGGGTATTTGCAATAACATTTAATTTCCCAGGAATATACCGGAGCGTAACTGAGTATTCCTGCCCTTGTATCGACCAACGACTGAGCGTCGGATCCGCTGGGAGAGTGCGATGGAACATGGAAACAAGCGGACGATGATCAGTTAGCACTGTCACGTCATACCCTAAAATTATTAAGCGGTACTTTTTTAAGGCAAAGATCACGGCCAAGGCTTCACGTTTTGTCGTACTATATCTGCGCTCCGTGGGCGTTAATGATTTTGAGGCCTAGCCCACGGGTTTCAAAAAATTATTCTCGTCCGGTTGTACGAGTGCCGCTCCTACAGCGTAACCACTCGCGTCTGTTACAATATAGAAAGGTTTATTATAATCTGGGAATTGCAAGATTGGTTCTTGGATGAGTTTCTCTTTCAAGGTTTGGAACGCAATTTCTTGGTCCTTCTCCCATTTGAATGGTTCGGATTCCTTTTATAAATCCGAGAGGGGTAGTGCAATTTTTGCAAAGTTCATTATGAACCTTCTGTAGTAGGAAACGAATCCTAAGAAACGTTTCAAATCATTTCTATTTTCGGGTCTCGGGTAATTTTTGATTAAAGGCGCCTTCTCCTTAAGGATCGTCACTCCCTTGCTAGAGAGAGAATGACCGAGAAATTCTATTTCGGACTTCATAAACTGTGTCTTCTTCAGGTTGATCGTTAATCCAGCCTTACTAATTTCACTGAGCGCCACATCTAAGTGACGGAGATGCTGTTCCTCATTTTGGCTGTAAATTATGATATCATCCAAATAACACAATGCCGATACGCCAATAACGCGGTGTAATACTTGGGACATCAACGACTGAAAGAAAGTGGGGGCATTCCGGAGCCCAAAACAGACACGGTTAAATTGGTAGGACCCGGTTCTCGTCGTGAACGCGGTCAATGGGGACGCAGACTTTGCAAGGGGTACCTGCCAGTAAGCGGACTGAAGGTCCAAAGTTGAGAATACCCGACTACCAGCCATCTGGTCTAACACTTCCTGAATGTCTGGCAATGGGAATCGTAGGGGAAGTGTATGTTCATTCAAAAGACGTAAGTCTACAACAGGTCTACCTGTTCCGTCGGATTTACGCACCATTAGGTATAATTGGAGAACTATGACATGAACGAGCTTTAGATATAACTCCCTTACTCAACATGTCCTGCACTGCAGCATCTAATTCCTCTTGTTGACTATGAGGAACTCTATACTGCCTAGTGTACAGTATTTTCGTAGGGTCCCGTAACTGGATGTCCATTTCGGCAATATTCGTCAATCCTAACGGTTCGCCTTTTAATGCGATTGCCTTTCTATTGTTATTTAACACCTCAAGAAGTCTCTCACGAGTAGAACCCGTATCATCAGTTTGTAGATCATCATACGTCAACTTCTGTAATGGTTCTCCTTTTACGTCTGTACTACTCTGATTAGGAACCTCGTTTAAATTAAGAACGTGATCAGTCCTCATTGGTTCCAACATTGTGAGGTAAGTGTTCCGCTTTATTATTTAGGGATATTCCGACACATTAACTATCCGAATGGGAAGTCGCCCGTTAGATGCGGTCGTCGAAGATTCAGCTAATAGGAGCTGTTCGGTTATCGTCGTTCGTTCCGTAAAATACGTCCCATTGGGTAATCGTTCTTTCCGGACGTGGAAGGTCACTTCCTCAAAGGAAGGAATCGTAAAATCTCGGTTTGCATGCAACCTAATAGTATCCTTAACATCTACCGGACTATCATTCACAGCACTATCCTTACACATAAGGTCGGCGACCTCTGAGCCTATCCCTAAAGTCCTATCAGAACCGGCCTCCGGTGGTCTCAACGACTCAGCACCACAAATCTGCTCGACTACCGGAAATGCCTCCTGTTTACTTTCTAACCGCCGCTCTAGATTTTCCAGGGCTTCCCTCGCATTATCAGGACCCTCTCTCTCGGACATATTCTGGGTTTTTCCCCCGTGACGGTGGGATTAACATCAGCGGTTGGCTTTCAAATTCCACCTTCCCTTCCTCGAAATTGATCGTAGCTGTACAGTCTCTCAGGACATCTGTTCCTATCAAGATTTCACCGGGAATGTGAGTATTATTTCCTACGACCAAGGCCTTAAACCACTTCTTCCTACCGTTAGGGAGTCTGAGTAGAAACACCGCCTTACCTGTTATATTTATTCGCTCACCCGACGCGCTCGTCACTCGCGCTGAACTGGGTTCTATCTTCGTTTTAACCCACCTACGTTTGATCATAGTTACGGTAGCACCTGTATCCAGAAATCCTGGCAACCGGGTTCCATCCAACATTAATTCTACCATGGGCACCCGCATCGGGTTCTCAGTCTCTGTTTCCTGATCATAGTTCCGCAAGTTTCGCAAGTTAACCACTTTATTTGTGGGATTAATACAATGCACCATATACTCGGTCAAATTTATTGCCTGAGCCTTACTTGGTTTGCTCACATTATTTTTACCTCGTCGTGTGCATTCGCCACATTTCGAGCATAATCCCACTTTCAGCCGTGGTTTACGTTCCTGTTTACCTGTGCCTTTGTTGACTTGGAGAGCTATTTCCACCGTTTGAACGGGAACTGACTCCCGCACTGGTATCTCTGTGCTACTCACCGTCGTAGGTTCACGATAAAACCTAGCAACCCCGTCCAGAAATGTTTGATATCCTACATTATCGCGGTTACAAACTGTGGACGAATAACAAAAATCAAAGTTCTCAGTATCCACTTCCTGACTGCTACACGGAAATGTCATCGGAATACTATATTCAGGGCTTTCAGCAACCTGTTCCGTCTTCCCTGCAACACAGACACGGCTGGTTACCCTATACCTAATAATATTACTCTTAAACCTATTCGGAACAAATCTCGGAAATCCTCATGGGCGTGCTGGCCGATTTAGCGGACAGTTTTTCCTATAATGTCCCGGAGCCCCACAACGATAACACCGAAACCTAGTTGTTCGATACTCAGCCTCAGACGACCCCTCGCCATGGGTTTGTGTCCGGAACCACGGAGGTCGGTCGGAAGCCGGTGTAGGCGTATAGCGTCGTTGTAGAGGGCCCGTGTAGGTGTTTACGGCACCTGAGTAGGAGGTGGGGCTCTCGAGGGGGTACTTGGCGGTAACTCCACGTGCTCGAAACCTGGATTGCAAGTCAGTTGAATGAGAACTGGGAACCGACTTGAACGGAGACCGGGAATCGAGTCGACGGGAACAGGGAATCGACTTTGTTGTCGATGAACCGGGGACGCATTCGTTGATGCCGCACCCGGAGTGCTTTTGTCTGTCCCGTTAGGACGTCCTGCCCCCTTCCTTTTGAGGTAGAAACATCCGTCCTCATCCACACCCTCAGGTACGAGCTCAGGATCTTCTTCCTGTCCGTTCCGCCCGTCGTTGCCGTTCAGCCGTCCATAGGGGCCGGGCCACGCAGCCACGGGTGCTTTCATTCGTCTGAATCATCTTGGCACACCCTCACCATATGCTGTGTACTTTTACTCTTGCCACGGAGAAACTTAGTAGTATAAACTTCATTGTCACAATTCCGTATATAATCTTTCAGCGTCCTATAAACTCTGGCATTTTTTACATTCTCTGCTGTGTCTAAAACAGTTGTTGTCATGACACGTTTTGTGAATAGATCGGATGCTAACAGCGCGAATGCAAAATTTGTTAACACATCTATTAAAGGGCGCTGCTCGCGTGCAGGGTTATATTTCGGCCGATTTAAAAATGGGTTTGCTGCATTGTGGGTGGCATCTCTGGTAAGTGCGATTAAAACATTATGATCAGTTTCCGGGCTCAAACGTTTAGCTAGGCTTAACGCGTCCCGGGCTGCCTCCACAAACGAGCAAGCACTTTTATCTCCGTAGATTGCGAGCAGCTCGGACACCACATCTTCGTAGGTGTAGTACCGATACTCCTCGTTCGCAAACTGGGCCACTATTATCCATGCATCTCTGAACCGGCGATTCACGGTAGAGGCAAGATGTTGAATCTTTATCTTATCATCCGTAACGTTGAAGGTGGTGAAATAAGCCTCTTGTTAGAAGAAGGTTAGAAAAATCACAGGAGCGTGATTACGCTAACCAGGTTTATTTCAGTGAACACAGTTTTGGTTACAGTACAGACACCAATGTTTACATCACAACGGCAGGCACAAGAAAGGGGCGGGAACCAGAGAACGCGTTGAGAAAATGGTTCTTTACCACTAGCTGACTCTAAACGCATTCTGTTACAAGAGTATTCATCACAGCGTTACACATTAACCTTAAACATACTAAAGTCGAACACATTCAAGGTGGAACATTTAAACATTTAACACTCCTTCTCACATTGAATGTGCTTCTCAAAGAAAACTACACCTAGCTTCCTTCTCAGCCTGGAGAACTTCTCGGCACTTAGACTCTTACTAAATATATCAGCAAGCATATCATTCGAAGGACAATACACGAGATCAATTTCCTTAGTACAAAGACAACCTACAGCACTTTGGTATAAGTCTTTGTCACATTCCTCAACTTCATCTGAAGTTGTGACAAGGTCTGCATTAATATATACAGTAGCAACATAATTTGCTTTATCCATGCCAAACCTAGACAACAGGGACTTAGTATAAGCAGACTGCTCTAGGAACACTTCATTTTTAGTCTGCATCACACTTACACCTATAAAATAGCTAAGTTTACCAAGATCTTTCATTTTGTACTTAGCACTGAGGCACGATTTTACCTCATTAATCTCATCAAGACAGTCAGATGCTATAATGATATCATCTACATACACAGCAATGATACACAATCCCTTATTACTAACACGGGTATAAATACAAGCATCATTTTTGGATTGTTTGAAGCCCAATTGCTTCAAATGACCATCAAGAGCTGTGTTCCAACACTTAGGGGACTGCTTCAGTCCATACAGAGACTTACTCAATTTACAAACTAGATTTTCATTGCCTTCTGAAACAAAACATTCTGGCTGGGTAAAATAAATTTCCTCACTCAGCTCTCCATTCAGAAATGCAGTAGCCACATCCATATGATGAAGCTGCAAATTGTGCTTAGCTGCAAGAGCTAACACAGCACGGACTGACTCAAACCTTACTACAGGACTGAAAGTTTCATCATAATCAATTCCAAACTTTTGAGCATACCCTTGAACAACAAGCCGAGCTTTGTACGAGCAAACATTTCCATCTGGACCAGCTTTCTTTTTAAAAATCCATTTACACCTGATTGGTTTCTTGTTCTTTGGACACTCTACAAGAGACCAGACATTGTTTATATTCATGGATGCCATTTCCTCCTCCGTAGCTGCTTTCCACAGTTTGGACTCAGGCCCATGAAGTGCTTCTTCTACATTTGCAGGAACATCAAATTTATCTTGAGCAAAGCACACCCGTTCTCCAAATCTATTAGGAGCAGCTTTGTTCCTAGTTGAACAACGGAGCTCCAACTCTCCTTCTGAATCCTCATGTTTTTCTTCTTGAGGGAAGGAGCAAGGAACACAATCTATTTTGAAGGCTCCTTCTCAAATGACATAAACTGAGATTCATTAAATACCACATCTCTACTCAACAAGACCCTTTTGGCATTAAAATCACACAGCCTATATCCTTTAGTTCCACTGCCATACCCTAAAACAGGGGTCACTAAACTACGGCCCGCGGGCCGAATCCGGCCCGCGACGTCAGTTCACCAGGCCCGTCGACGTTGAACTGACGTCTTTTTTTAACTTAGTTTTTCGTCTTTTTTCCCAGAGCTTTCGTTCTGGCTTGCAAGTATTGAACAGAATGATTATGCGGCCCGCGCTCGTCATTCTTTCAGTTATCCGGCCCACTGTGAAAAAAGTTTGGTGACCCCTGCCCTAAAAGAACACAGGTCTTGCTCTTTGAGTCAAGCTTCTCTCTTTCATCCTTGGGAACATGTGCATAAGCCATGGACCCAAAAGTCCTGAAATGCTGTACATTGGGCTTGTGCCCATTCAAAGCCTGATAAGGAGTCAAATTTTTATGAGCACTAGTAGGACTCCTATTTTTGACATACACAGCAGTTGAGACAGCTTCAGCCCAGAATGTTTTGGGCAACTTTGAGTCAGATAACATAGCTCTCACTGCTTCAGGGATTGTTCTGTTCATTCTTTCAGCAACTCCATTTTGTTCAGGGGTCTTAGGTACAGTCTTTTGATGAACAATTCCATTAACCTTTAAAAATCTTTCAAAATCAGTGGACACATGCTCTCCACCTTTGCCTGTGCGCAGAATTTTGATTTTGTGATCATAGTGATTTTCAACAAGAGCTTTGAACTCTGAACACCCCAAAGACATCACTCTTGTCTCTGATAATGTACACCCATGTGTACCTAGAATAATCATCAATGAATGTTACAAAATAGCTACCACCTTCCAAAGAACTAGGATTAATTTTCCCACAAACATCACTATGGATTAGCTCTAAGGGCTTACGCACTTTTCTTTGATCTACTCTAGAAAAAGGAAGTCTGTGGCTCATGCCATCACAACAATTTTCACAAAAAATATTCTCATTTCCTAGAGAACAATCAAAACCTCTAACAAGATCAAGAGACTTCAATTTTTTAAGATTATCAAATCCTAGATGATAAAATCTCTTGTGCCACAACAGGTCATCCGAGGAGACACTCGAGCATTTTGCGGCTACATGACAGGAACAATCTAGTCTATAAAGTCTTCCTACCTTACGGCTAGCAACTATCAACTCATTATTTTCATCTACAATCTCACATGTGCTTTTTTAAAATGGGTTTACTTACCACATTCTGCATTCTGGGCAACGGATATCAAATCGCAAGCTAGCTCTGGCACAAACAACACATTTTTGACAACACAATTCTTTACCTGCATATTAGACAGTGTTATTTTAAGACGCACATCTCCAACTCCAATACCTTCCAAAGCTCTACCATCACCAATTTCAACTCTTACAGGAGAAGATAGATCAGAGTAAGATGAAAATTGACTTTTCTTGTTGCACATGTGCTGAGTAGCACCTGAGTCAACTCTCCAAGAATCACAGTCAACATTACCTATAGTAAAAGCACTAGTAAACATAATAATTTCACCTGTAGATGAGCTTCATGCATCTACTGCTCTGTTTGCTTGGAATGTTCTAATTTCTTTTCTCAGTCTTTCTTCATAGACTCTACACTGTCTCTTAATGTGGCCCCCTTTGCCTCAAAACACTTATTGAGCTTTTTGTTCCTTTTGAAACTCACTAGCAATTTTTCACTGGAGTCTGAAGTACCAGGGCCGCCTCGCTGTCTTCTTTCTTCATTTAGGAGACGCTCAGTTACAACTTCCCACGCTGGTATCTTTTCATGGGCTTCAAGAGCAGTTACCAGAGTAGAAAACCTATCTGGTAGTGATGGTAGTAGGATGATCACACGCTCTTCATCTACTATACCATCACCAATGATTGCCAGCTCCTCAAAGAGTTCAACAAACACTTTTAGATGATCTTGCACTTTTTGACCATTTTACAACTTCATGTTGAACAGCTTTTTCTTCAGCTTGAATTTGTTTGCCCAAGTCTAAGTCTCGGCGAGATTCAAACTTCCTCCGAGCTGCCTCATCTGCCGTTGAGGATATAGTTTCAGTGCCTTGAACTATATCCCACAGTTTGTCCTTCACAAGACACATCCTCATATGTATCTTCCATGTCGGATAATTTCTCTCATTGAGTGGTTTCATGCAACTTTTACCACTGTTAGAGTCTGCCATGTTCTTCACACTTGCTGCACTGTGTTAAGTCAACAAACTTCTACCCTTCCTTGTAGTCACCACAGTTTGCTTCGAGACTTACTGTGTTCACTAAAAATTTATCCTTGGAGCGTGTTCTGGGCCCATAACCTTTGTTAGAAGGTTAGAAAAATCAGAGGAGCGTGATTACGCTAACCAGGTTTAATTCAGTGAACACAGTTTTGGTTACAGTACAGACACCAATGTCTACATCGCAACGGCAGGCACAAGAAAAGGGACCGGAACCAGAGAACGCGCTGAGACAATGGTTCTCTACCACTAGCTGACTCTAAACGCATTTTGTTACAAGAGTATTCATCACAGCGTTACACATTAACCTTAAACATACTAAAGTCGAACACATTCAAGGTGGAACATTTAAACATTCAACACCTCTATCTGTTGTAAATAAATCTTCACATTTGTCTCCGCTGTCCCTTGCGTAACTGGGGGATCACCGGCCATTGGACGACCGCGGAAATTTATTATATCGCGCGTGGATGGAGCCACCAATTCCATCTGCACTGGCACCCTTGCACTTGCCATCGCCGCTCCCGGAACAACAATAACACTGGGACCCAACACACTGGGAGTCGTTCCAGTTACCGAAGAAATCACCGTAGTCGTCGCTGAAGCAACCGTTGTCACCGTAGCCGTCACTGTAGTCGTCACTGACGCCTCCATTTTGGTAGTCGCTTCTTTACTTCCACTAAACAGTTGGCGGGGTGTGTCGTACGCAGATGGGGAAAATCTGACCGGCGGTTTCCGAACTCGAGCTGGCCGGGGATCGCGAGGATTATCGGGTAGATCGTCTAATAAATGTCGCTCGGCGGGAGTTAAGCTCGGAAAGCTAGAAGTATCTGTCAAACTGTCTTCCAGCTCACTATCCGACACGTCACTCATTACTCCGTATTGGGTTTCAACACAATGTGGTGAATATTTGCGAATAACACTTCCGCCGAAACTAACACCGATACCATAACACCCCTAGCACCCTGTCACTGCCGTCCCACGTTACACGAATCACAAAACTGTTTAACTGTGCCCCTGTTCGGGCACCAATTGTCGGGTTCCTCCCGATAACCTTAGAGAGTTCTCTATAAACCGTGAGGTCCAGGAGCTAGGAACTACCGTAGTTCCTCTAATTGTTCGTGGTCTCAAGGAGTAATAACAACTCTAGTGGAGACGACAGTTTACTCTTTAACAGGGTGTTACAATGCACCGCACGGTGTTGGCTCACCGTGCCTCTAGTGCCTCGGTGTTAGATTGACTCAGATATCACCTGCGCGGCTCATACGTGACAAGACGGGAAGTCCCGAAGATAGGGAGGAGATTCCTACACATGAAAAAGGAATACGCGTATCTGAGCTCACGGCGGAATACAACATGTCGAAGTCAACAATCATGACCATTTTAAAGAATAAGAAACAAATCAAAGGGGCTAGTGTTCCTAAAGAAGTGAGTACTTTAACTAAACAAAGGTTTCAGGTAATCGAGGAAGTAGAAAAGTTGCTTCTTGTGTATATAAATGGGAAACAGTTAGAAGGTGCTAGCATCAGTGAGGCTTTAATTTGTGAGAAAGTGCTACAAATCTATAATGATTTATTGAAGAAAACTCGAGGTACAACTGTTGAGAATGATTTTAGTTTTAAAGCCAGTCGACATTGGTTTGAAAATTTCAAGCATAGAACTGGGATACACAGCATTATAAGGCATGGGGAAGCAGCTAGTTCAGACTAGGATGGGGCTGAGAAATTTGTGAATAAGTTTAGTAATTTAGTTCAAGAATGAGGATATGTACAGCAACAGGTGTTCAATGCAGACGAACCAGGTCTGTTTTTGAAAAAAAAGCCAAAAAGAACCTTTATTACAGAGGAAGAGGAAGCATTGTCAGAGCACAAGCCTATGAAAGATAGACTAACTCTTCTGCTGTGTGGTAACGCAAGTGGAGATTTTAAGATTAAGATGCTGTAGGTCTACCATTCCGACAATCCACGAGTTTTGAAAGGAAAGAATATTATGAAGAACAAATTGCTCCCTAGGTAACAATATTAATACCACCAAAGTAACAATGCCAGATGTTTTCATGGAGAGGGATTTCCCCTTAAAGCAGTAACTCCATCCCTTCCTCCCCACAAAACCATCCACACTTATGCAATGATATCGCAGTCAAACAGGTAAGTTTTCTAATGTTTAAATGATATCTTTAATGATTTTATTTAACACTCTGTACTGTATTATACTGCATTTCTCATTTAAAAAAACTCACATAAAGTTTATATGTTATTGAAAGTAGCGAATCAACCGAGCATAAGAACCAGTTATTTCTATTTTCATTCTTTCTTATGGGAACAATTGATTCGGTTAACGAACATTTCGGTTAACGACCAGCTTTCTGGAACGGATTGTGGTCGTTAACCGAAGTACTACTGTATATTAAAGGAATCATATGAGTTCAGCACATCTCAATATTACGAGTTATTCTAATAAGTATAACCAAAAGATACTTGTATTCGCAGTGTAACTTAGTAAGATACACTGAATTGAGAGAACATGAGAATGCTTTAACTCATCAGCAATCACTTTCTTGCCTATTAAAAAATTATTTTTTACAATTTTTTGTGCTTATGGTACCTATGGAAGGTAACAAATCATAGCAACATAGTAAAACTATTCAAATTGAAGAAAATTGAAAGGCGACTTTATGGTCCACTTGGTCTCATGAACATACAAATGGTATAATATAGTACATTTCTCTTTTGAAATGTGCTAAAAAATCATATATAAGTTGTTTTCCATTCATACAACGCAAAGCCTGACTAAAAATACTGTAAAAAATAGGTCAGGTTTAAGAAAATTTTTGCTCCGTATGAAATCGGGTGAAGCAATTTCTGCGTTTCACAACAAAGGTGAACCTTGTATTCACAGCAAAACATTTCGATTCTTCGTGTACATTTCGGAAGTTTGCACATCCTTCTATTTTCAACAATTGAAAGGTGTTCGGCCCCATCTTTTCGAATTGATTTTTCAGAAATAATCTTTGTAGCATTGACTTGTGCTTTTTTTAGTTAATTTAGATCGCATATTTTCAAAACATGGGTAACCTCATTTTCTTACTACATCTTTGTTCGTGCTCAAAAGAGAATCAGAGAACTTTAACTCGAATTCTCAGAGAAAAGTTTGTAGCCTGTATGGAACATTATTTTTCTTTTCAACCCTTCATCAAAGCCGCCAACTGTTTACAACTGTCACGTCAATCAGATGGAACACAAGCCTCATGTATTTTTTTGACCTGAAATTCATTTGATAGAGCTATAAATTGATCATGGTTAATGTTACCCATGTGGGAATTGCAATTTGAAACAATATTTGGTACAGGAACATCAACATACTCTTTCTTCTTCTTGTCGTATCTCTGGCGGTTTTTCAGATGTTGCGATTTTAAGAAACTGGACAGTAGGCAAACAGTTCTATTGTCATTTTACTTGAGAGCAGTAACAGATGTAATCGTACTTCGTGTTTGGGATTCATGTCTTCATAGGCACCGCGACCGAGTGTTTGCAGTTGTCTATCCTTCTTGAATTCCAGCTTAACCCTTTAGCGACCAAGTGGACTATTCGGTCGTCTTTCACGGTCTTTGGGAGAATTGTTCTAATAATTAAACAGTGAGCAATATGAGGTTGCTACTAGGTTTGAACGCGGCGGCATGTTACAGCGTCGTTCTTTTGGCTGCCTGGCTCTCAGCATGCTTCATTGCATCACTGTACAGACGGTCTTCGTGAGCTTAGACGTAGAAACTAGAAAAACAAATTGGTCGCTAAAGGGTTAACCAATCTTCGCTCTGTGCAGTGTAGCATGCCCAAATTTTCTTTGTGGCCAAATATTCTACTAATTTTATCGAAGAAAACCAATTTTCAGAATAAAGTTTATTGTGTATTCCTTCAGGAATGCACTCAACAAGATGGAGGACTGAATTGCCACTTGCTCTCAGGTCAGGGATTTCTTACTGTCGGACAGGAGAGATCTTCCCAATACGTAGTATGAAGTCATACACTGTACTAGAAGCACCTGCAAGGACAAAGATTTTGTAACCCCCTTTTGAGTCTTTTTTTAACGTATTTTTTCAAAGAAGAATCTCCCTTGAGAGGGACCATCTGCTTATCTACACTGAAATGTTCTTCATTAGGATTTTCTGAAACTTTTGACATAAATCATTACAAACAATCTTACCTTTGCCCTTTTATCATTTTAATCTAGAAAGTTTTTGTCCACCACGTGAATGTTTGCTACCATATCTTTCCACCTTTTGCAAGACATTATTGGAGAGATTTTCACTCACGACACTGCCAGTAACCCTCACAGTACAGTAAAGAGAAGTACGATAATATGGGGGGGTTGGCAATGACCACCCCAACGACGGTTTTCAGGCGGTGACGTCATCCATGACGTCAGAATTGTCTAGGCGCTGATTGAT
>VCRD01003475.1:26401-58056 GCA_006783055.1 Trinorchestia longiramus
AACTTTTCTTTCCATAACATCGTTCATTTGTAATTTAAAACATCAAACCTAAAAATATTGGTTACCTCACTCTGGCTATACCCAAATAGCGCTTATTAATTTCAAGTAAGTTAACCGAGTGTGACCAATTCATTTTCTGAAAATTCATTTGGAGAAAATATGCTTCATGTCATACTTTATATCAGACTAGTGTGTATGCCCATTAAAAATAACGGGTTTCAATATCATGCATTTGAAGGAAGAACTTGAAGCAACAGATTCTCAGATCTAATCAGAAAGTCTACACAAAAAATACATCAATTCATTTATTTAAGGAGGCACTTGACGTTTTATTATACAGCAGAATTCCTTTAAACCGGCACTCGCAGGCCAAGCTTTAGATATTTATTCATTTTTTTTCTTCTTTAATTGATTTATGCAATTGATATTGTTTTCCTTTTATGTCTAGCGTGTCTGAGTTGTTTGTGGTTACCTGGGTGATATTAACCGGCAACTACAAAGATCCATGGGCGCCAATTAAAAAGATTTCTACTGTGTAGTGTTGATAAAACCTCGTGTATGCACATTCCTGCCTAACGAGTACCAGTCAGATAGTCATAATTCAATGGACGCAGTACTCGTAGAACTCGTCCAAAATTCTGTTCTGAACCTCCAGAGTTTCCGTCTCCGCAAGCAAAGTCATGTCGGCAGGATTTCTGGCTTTCCAATTAATCCCGTAATCTGGAGGTAACCGAGTTCATTAAGCCTGATTGGTCATACCATCCGTAATGATTGCCAAGGCTTGGTCTGATCCTTGCTTAGCAACAGGATGATCTTCTGATTGAAATGGCTTGTTTCGATGTATTTGTTGCTGCCATCTGTGTTATCTAAGAAATTAACGTGGTTGGGCCTTTGCAGTGGTCTGTGTTATCATAGAAATTGGAATGTTCAGCAACCATCTCATATTAGAGAAATTTAAATAATCAAAAAGCATTTGTGCTATCAAAGGAATTATTGTTGTTTGGTCGTCAAATACATTGCGTTAAAACGGAAATCGATATTACGTTATTTAGTAATCATCTCGGCTTTCGAGAAAATAATTATTCTATCTTGACTATGATCTTTGATTCATTTCTTTTTCGATTGTGCACTCGGACTATTAAGAAACACTCAGTTTGAAAGACGATATTTTCCACTAATTATTCAACATTTTCCACTTCAGGGAACTGTGCTAACTGAATCCGATGCAGAACAAAGGGGCAACCAGAAGTTCATTTCAACCGGAGATAATCTTCTAACGTTTGTATTCACACCTCGGAACCAACTGTTATCGTCATCAGAAGAAACGGAATATTCCGACGACGACATAACACCCAATCCACTTCCTGTGCAATTTCCTGACAAACTCCACGGGGAACTCAATCCACATTTGTCGACGGGATCAAAACATCCGAATTTTTCGCCGCGCGTTCAATCCAAGGTCATGCCTTTGAAGATCCTGACATCTGATGCTGTACACACGTCTTCAAAAAGCACCTTCAGCTCACGAGTAAACTTTGGGCCTCACCTCACCCTGAGTAGTAATAGGAGCGTCTTGCAGCTGCGGCCCGTCAGGCGCAGCGATGCTGGGCTGTATACTTGTCTTGCTTCTAATACAGAAGGCGACGGGCAAAGTAACGCAGGCCTGCTCAAAGTTACGCGTGAGTAAATTTATCAATTGGATGTGGTCAGTTATGGTCCATTACGTATGTCTCTTTATCATTGTATATGACTATTTATGTCACGGATATTACNTATATATATATATATATATATAGTGTTTTTAAACAATAGTTAGTTCCCGTGGAGATTCTACGGTTTAGATTTGACTAATTTGAAAGTAATATAAGGATGGATTGATTGAAGATTGGCAACGAATTATTGTCTTAAATTAATATTTTTCATGAATAGATGCAGAACTTTCATTTTGTATTTTATCTATCTAGATAGTATCCGTGGAAATTCCATGGTTTAAAAATGATACAATTAAGGATGTATGAAACAATATACATTTTCAGTATTACCTGTTGTACTATCAGAACCTGAATATTTTTCATGTATACAGAACTTTCATTCTGTACCTTATCTACCGATAACATGGCCGTGTAAGTAAAAAAAAGCTAATAACAGGAAAGAATGATGTGTTTTATAGTAACGCAGCTCTTTTGGTATCCAGAACACAATGGTTATAATACATGTATACCCATTAAGATTTCAGTTCAATAATTTTTCTTCAGTAATAGATAGAAAGTAATAGTATAGACACACAGATAGAGAGACAGAGAGAGGAGATACATTGTCTATTATACAACTAGACTAGATAGGCAAAGTAATGTTGGCCTCCTGAAAGTTTAACACGAGTACAATTGGAAGTTACACAACTGATTGTGGTCACTTACGGTGATGTCACTTATGATTGTTTCTTTATGACACTTATAACCGTTTATTGATGTCACTTACGGCCGATTATTTATGTTCATGCACATACTGGTCTAATCTCCTGCATAGAAGACTAGCCATTCTTGGAGGTAAGAGAGCTTGAAAAGATTTGTGTAAGTAACAAATTCTAAAAAAACATGTCTAGAGTACTGATGTTGGTCGAAAATTAAGTGGTTCTCATGTATCAATGTCATGGAGAAAAATCATCGGCTAGCACACAGAAAAGCTTAGAAAATATCATTAAAATGAATATTGAACATTATAGCATATTTAGCAGAGAAAATGACTTTGGATATTTGTGTTGGTTTTTGAATTCCGTGGAATCGTAAGGTTATCATTCAAAATAGATACAAAAGAAAAATACGTATACAAAAGGAACGTGATATTTATTTTTCTCTGTGAAATACGAGAAATACACACGTGGCATCGATTTGTTAAAAAAAAGAGATAAACCAGAGTAGTATTGATTTTTTAAAAAATGCAGAGAAAAATATGCTGAGCGTGAACTATCAGTGCTGACCAGTGCTTTAAAATGTATGAGGATTGCAATGTGACCAATATATTATAAAAATTTTGACTTAAAAAGAACTGTAATATTCAACTACAATACATACATTAAATTTGCACGGTTCATACTTACCGACCATAGTTTGACATTTTTCCAATAATTTTTGCCAAAGTTTTTGTCTACATTTCAGCCCTCATTGTAGCTTTTGCTTCAATTTATCTTAATTTAATTGACTTCAATATTTTCCTCACCCAAGTGAACTTGAACTTACCCAATTAAGTCGAACTAATGATGGCGTTGTGTGCTTCTAATTAACCTCGAAATAATCCTGAACAATCGGCTGACAATTCGGCTGACAGTAGTTTTGACTTTGGTTTTTATGGCTCAAATGATTTCATCTTTTAGTTTGGCAATACAGGAACTTAAAATTTGACAGAGCAGATATCAATACAGCTGTCAATGAGAAAATAATAAATGCAACAAAAAACTACAATGAAAAATATATTGACGATGATAACGATACTGTTTCAAATCACAATGACAATCATGACAAAAATGATGACAAAAACACTATCAATAAGAATAAAAATGAAGTAATAAAATAACGTACCAATAATTCAACAAAGTTACAACAATAATACTACCGTTAATAACATGAATACCGTCATTTTCTTCGTTGCAGATACCCCGTACTGCCTGTCACCCAGAAACGAGCCTCGTGTGATCGTGGTAGGTCGGAACTCTTCCGTTACTCTGCTGTGCGACGTCGCTGCTGAGCCTGCCACCAACATCACCTTTCTCTGGGTCCGCCAGACTGACGTGTTCGGCTACCAACGCTCCTTTGAAAAGGGTGGTGTTGTGACGGGCGAAAGTCCAACCTTTCCGTTCCCGGGACTGATTGATCTCACTCCTACAGAGCCAAGCAGAGGTAGAGCTAACGTGTCCGATTATGAGATGAGTTCTGGATTGGATAACTCGACTGGAAGGTCACGAACCTCGGTCTCTCGATCTGGTAACCAAGAAGGCAGGTTCAGCAACCGAAACCCTGCAGAATCTGGTGCGGTTCAGCCTGGCCAAGAAGGTCGTTATCACTCTGGCCTCCGGAGAGGCAAAACTTCCTCAGGATGGAAGAAAAACGATATACCTCCATTTGCTGATCTTCCCTTCGTTCGCCGCAAGGATGTGCTCGAAGGCAAGATTGATCCGAGTGACCCGAAAAGATCGTTCCTGACGCTTGTGGCTAGAGAGGCATCCAATATTTTATGCTACGCCAAAAACGTCGAGGGTAGAAGCAGAGTACCGTGCGCTTACTCCATTGCTGTGGTCGGTGAGTTCCTAAATCGTAAGAAGTTTTCTGGAGGTGAAAAATATGCAATGTATGGTGCGCCTGATCAGGAGAAGCTCGACTATGATGAGTCCTGTAAGAAATTCTAGTGGTTGATACGTCCGGAGACGTGAAAGGTAAATTTTGCTGGATGTTGTGCGCATGAGGGTATGAAAACTGTGATAATTTCTAGAGGAAGTTACCAAGGAATATTTCTCCGTCTAATCACAAGTGTAGTTGAATTGAAAAGTTCGCAACTGTCGGTTGTTTGTAAGTAGAAAATTTCATGAGCAACAGTGGTAAAGGAAAGTGTAGTTATATCTTATGATTGTGTGCTAGCTTCTTGAAAGTTTGTTGTTATTTCCCAAGTGTATGGTATTTCGTAAAGGGTATGATTGAGAGTCTGCAAGTATACCTTTTAGATTATGTAGTTATTGATTAAAGTTGTGTAATTGCAAATTCATATATGCATTCCCAGATATTTCCTTGATGCCCTACAACTGAGCACATCAGTATACCTGCATTCTTTTGTGTTGAATATATTAACATCAAAATAAATCATAGGTATTGACGACAACTTAAGTGAATAATATACTCATGAGTATCCATTTAGACATGTATGTCATTTCAGCATTCAATTTTACTAATTCCAGTAGTAATTACATTATCGCAAGTTCCAATTGAATAAAAGTCAGTCAAAATGTTGGTTGTGAAATTAAATTTCATAATTGTTTGTGAAGCGAAGCTATAATAGCCAGGAAAACAAAACATTTCATCGTCGCTGAATGTCTAAATTATTTTTTCTGTTTTATATTTTGTTGTCTTGATGGGAATGTTTCTGCACATATTTCGAATAACTTGATCAGTGCAAAAAAGAGTTAATATATCGATTTGAGAAATCTATTTAAACTGAAAGAATATTATAAAATATAATATAATATATTATTACTTTAACGTTATATTAATTATAATATTAAAGCACAATACTGATTAGCAATCCTAATAATGATGATAAGAACTCATTAAAATTTTAATGAGTTTGTGAACTTCAGAGCACATTTTTACGCCCCTCGTTTTCTGAACACGTTTTCTGTACAGCTTCACGGGTTCTCTGCATCGAATTTAAAATTGCGGCTTGTGTGCTGTACCTTCATGCATCAAGTATTCAGGAGTCTAGACAGATCTTACGAGTTCATTTATTATCAAATTTCTCAGAAAGCTTGTTGATGTGCTGACACAACAAGTCTGCATTACTTACTTTGTGCCGTGCTTTGTTTGTGCAGTGCTTTGTGTGTGCTTTGTGCGTGCTTTGTGCGTGCTTTGTGCGTGCTTTGTGCCGTGCTTCGCGTCGTGCTTCGCGCCGTGCTTCGCGCCGTGCTTCGCGCCGTGCTTCGTGCCGTGCTTCGCGCCGTGCTTCGCGCCGTGCTTTGTACCGGCGCAAAAATATCCATTTAAAACACAATAATTCGTCGTAAATCTTCAACACATTCGTCTATTTAATAATTTCAAATCAGCCAAATCTAAATCGTGGAATTTTCACGATAACTATCTAGCTTTGTATGATGCATAAGAAAAATACATGAATAGTGGGCGTTCAAAGAACGAGCACATTTTTTGGGACTCCCTATACATCATTACAGCTATGGATTGCGCTTTGTACCGAACTCCAGCCCTCGGCTGCGTCGGTGCAGTAATCACCGTAAGTGCCTCCAAACCTTCGCCCAATTGTGCACCGCAAAGCACACGATCAAACGATTCACCGAAAGCTTGCGGTTGCGCCACCGTCAATCGTCCGTGGTTTATTGTGTTTGCTGAGATCAGTCGTCCGTTTCCTACTTTGACAATGGAAGAAAAGATTCATGGAGTGCACTGCGATTTGCCTGATGCAAGCGTTTCTTACTTCTTCCGTTTTACCTACCAAGTGACGAGAAAATAATGTAGGGTTTAGGGTTTGTTTTAGCAAATGAGGCAATCTCTAGCCAATGTACAAATTGCAGTATCTGTGAATTTGGAGGATTTTTACTTAGAGTTTTCCTAAGAGAACAGGATTAATGGATGTAGCTTTTCCTAACGAGGATTCCTTCAGTTGTCTTTCGCTGCCTCATTATCCCAGCCACTGTACTCTATTCTTATTGCTTTATTAACATTCATCAACATTTAGACCACTGTTTCCTGCCTCCTCTATATTCTCCTTCTTTCTGTTATACTCTTTTGTGTTTTATCGTTTTTCTTTTTCCTTCGTCATTTCTTTCTTTATCTTATCGTTGCTGTCAAAAATACTTTCAGGAAAAGATAATTCGAACTCGTTCAAAATCTATTCATAGCTTCTCTATTTACTTACATGTAAGCACATGTATAGATTTATTTAACTCATTTGTCGCACTTTGCTAATAGTCACCTATCATGAGAACAAACTTGTAAGAATTTTCTTCTCAATACATACGGTTATGAAAGTGAGCATGGATGAGGATGGTATTCTCAAAAGATTCATGCTCAGCAAAAATAATGATCCTAAAAAATCAATAAAATGTATGGCTACGCCCAATAGTAAGTTAACTAATACTCAATATTTTAAAAAAGACTAGTGTGTATGCTCGTTAAAAATAACGGGTTTTAATATCATGCATTTAAAGAAAGAACTTAGAGCAACAGATTCTCAGACCTAATCAGAAAGTCTACGGATTTAATTCCAGCAGGTAGGAATCGATATACCTGAAAGTCTACGAATTTAACATAGGAAAAATAACGCACAAAAAATGCATAAATTTATTTATTTAAGGAGACACTTGGCGTTTTATTATATAATGTTGGTAACTGCACTCAAAGAGTCACCTAGCACCCTAGAAAAAGTCATGAATGTTCGATGACAAAAGTACGCTACACCTTCCGCTGTGTAATATTAATTTATATAGTGCATTTTTTGTTGCTGCTTTCTTCGCCAGCAAGTTAATCAATCTAGATCTGAGTTTTGCAATTTTGCTGAAAGGCTCTGATAGTCGTAGGGTTTTTTTTGTATTTGGGACACAAATCGGTTGGGTACATTTCATCATTATTTGCAAACCAATGGCATCAAAAATAATAATGCTTCAGAATTTTTAAACATATTAAGAGTTGATGCATTGTCACAATACCAAAACACGATTTTTATTTGCCACATTTTTCAAGAAAAAATGCAAATTCATTTTGTGCTGATATACATATATATATATATATATATATATATATATATATATATATATATATATATATATATATATATATATATATATATATACATATATATATATATATATATATACATATATATGGATCGACAGAGCACCCATCGTACTCTGACTGTAATTTTCCCCCTAAATTACATGAAGTAAACCCACTGTTTCAAGTGATCACTTCTCCAACCAATCAGCTGTAAGTGTAGTTTGGGTCTACAAACCGTGAACCTAAGATTTTAATTTGAGGAATGGCCTCTAAAATTCTCTTACTGCGGTGCATTTAAACGAAATTTGCATATTGGCCATTTTTAAATCCTGGAAGTTTAAAAGCTTTGATGTAAAAGACTAGGTTCCTTTCATGTTGAATTTGATGGCCTAAGGGATGCTGGTTAACGAGAGATAACCATTTTGTATCTTGAAATCATCCAATACATTACATTTTCTTCTTCACTCGTGCGTATTACAGACACCAAATTTTCCGGAAACTTGCCATAGATAAATGAATCACAAAAGACATTCTTATTTTGATATTTTTGAAGTTGACTCGAAACGGGAGTTGGAACGGGAAATCTTGATATTTAATTTGTTGGAATTCTCTCTCTAATAGTGAAATTATTTCGAAGAAGTGCCTTATCTTTTGCTCTTCCATAATCGACAAAATTGTTTCGTCGATGAAAGTGTAAGATGTCACCTTAGTTGCGTATGTAAGTTCATTGTGAGAATAATTAATTTGTTAATTACCTCCACATCTACAGGAAGCGGCAACATAATTTCTTTTTATCAAAGTAAAACGCTCTGAAAAAAAGGAAGTTATGTTGTCGCACCTTGCACTACTAAAATTTTCCATTAGTTCATTAACCAGTCGTCATAAAAAACAAAAACAAAATTCAAATGTTCTTTTTCAACTTTTGCAAATTCCAGCACTAAGTTAGCATGTAATCAACACTATATAATGAAACGCGTGGTGTCTCCTTATATAAATAAATTTATATATTTTTTCTGTGGAGTTTCTCCTATGTTATTACAATGGGAGTCTCCCTTAAATACTGGTACTTAAATCCGTACACTTTCAGGTATATAGATTCTTAACTGCTGGAGTTAAATCCGTAGACTTTCTGATTAGGTCTGAGAATCTGTTGCTTTAAGTTCTTCCTTTAAATGCATCATATTAAAATCCGTTATTTTTAACAGGAATACACACTAGTGTATTTAAGAATTCACGTTTCTGGGTCCCGAAAATTTTCCCGATGAAAATTTTTTCCGTAATTATGGATGTTCATTTTCAGGAGTAAAAATGTTTGATGCTTGATTCTGTGAGGGTTTCAGAGTGAATGAAATAGTAAGTCTTCACCCATAAGAATAATTCGCTCATATTTCATCGGTTGCCGAAAAAACTTCCTTTTTTCCTTATTCATAAATTTATGAGGCATTTTTGTACTGAAAGCCGTTGCCATTCATTCACGATAGTGATATTAGAATTGCACTTGTTACTTCAAATATGACTTGTCTACCCTCCCAACGATAAAGAATGAGATTTCTCGACTCGAACAAATTAGAGAACGAATTCTCCTTCTCCTCAAGAACTCCCCGTCTTTTGCCTTTTAGGAACAAAGCAGTCTTTAAGCAAATTCATGAACGAATCATTATGGAAAGACCAGTCTTCTCTAAAACCTGCTCGTCTTTTTAGCTCTTATGTACGGAGCTCATCGCTCACGCAAATCAGTGAGCGAACCTTGTGGGGAAGATCGGTACTCCACTATGATTGGTTCACTGAGCTTATTTCCCAAGGTCTCGTGAGGGTACGTCTTGCTGCTATTGGTCATTATTTCCGTCATGAAGACGGGAACCTCACTGCTAGGCCTAAAGAACGAAGAATTCGTAACACTTTGAAGTCAACTTACCGGAATGTTTTCACTCTTTAGAACTAGAAGAAACTAAAGTCTGCAAATCATACGAAGGAAAAGGATTATGCTACATTTTTTTCAGTATATATTGAGATTCTTCTCAAATATCATAAGCTTCTCAGCAAATGATTCAAGTAAAACTTTAACGATGTTAATTTATGAACGTAAGATTTCAGAAGTTTCCAATTATTTGAAAATTTCAATCGAACCGGAAAGGTTAAATTTTTATTTGTGAAATAAAAGGAGAAAACTTACTCCTGAAACTGTATATTCTACCCTAATATTTTCTGTATGTGACACTAAGACATGCTTGTTACGTACAAGTTTTCTTAGGTTGAAAGTATATTTTCTGAGCTGGGATCGAAAAACTAGTTTTTCTATTTTTACAGTACTCTCAAGATCGAAGAAAATAGTATTGCTTTGTGAAACATAAAGTATCTCGGAAGTGACATACTAAATTAAAAAAAACTCCTTCAGGTGTCTTTTTTTCTTCATATAAAGCTTTCACGGGATTATTACCCTCTCAAAATAATAGACTTAACTCAAAATATAGTGATACTCTCAAAATTATAGCATTCACTTTGAATGAAGTGATATTAACCAATTGACGTTAACTTGTTTATAAATCAATTAGAGCTGCATTTTACGATCGCTGCCACACTCGTCTGATGCAATGCAGACTAATTGGCGTGACATAGGAACAAAAAATATTAGCATAAAAAGGTAGATCTCGACTGGGTTGACTGACTATTTTAACAGCAGCTTCCGTGCCCCCCTATGCTTTTCTTTAACCATTGAAGTCTCGGCAAAAAATTCAGAAAGTCGCCACCATTTAATAGGGTTTTTAATATGTACAATCGGTAATGAATGGTTGTGATTCTCAACGTTTCTTCTGCAGTTAATTTACCAGGTTTTCTAGTTTTCTGATAGATTTTAGTATTTTATATACATATATATACACATATATATTTTATATATATATATATATATGTCTACATAAATTAATTGAGGGTACTAGCTGTAAACTTTGAATATTGAGTGAAAACAGGATAAGCCAGTTAAATTTTTAAAGAAATTTCAGGACATTCACGTGACCGAAACCTTTTATCCATTTGCAGATCCTCCATCGCCCCCCAGCAACTGCAGCGTACAGGAGGGAGGCAGTGAAGGGATTAGAGTTACGTGTGTAGGGGGCGGAGACCCTCCTTCCCCTCCTGGACTGAGCTACGTCAGGTCTCCTCAAGCACGCACAGTCACGGCCTTGGAGGTGGGTGTGTACCCACGGTTGCCCCCTGCTGCTTTTTTTAACGTTGTGGAAGTAATATTAAGTCCTTGAAATTTATTTAACTTCGTAGAAAGAATATTAGTCTAGTGACCAGCCTGTTAGTGTAGTGATAAGCCCATGAATCTGTTGGTTAGTCTATTAGTTGATCAAGTGAAAGATTAGTCGACCAATTAGTGTACTAGTGTACCAATTGGCACATTAGTCTACCAATTGGAACATTTATTTACCAATTCATACGTTATTCAACTAGTAAGCGCATTCTTCTACCACCTATTAACTCACCAATAGGGCAAATGGTCTACCAATTAAACAATTAGTCAACCAATTTACCTGAAATAACACACTTCATTTCATCATCACACGTTCCCTTCACGTAAGACCAAAACTTTCTCCTCCATCTGGAGTTTAGAGACGTAGTCTTATAATTCATTCAGCACACAGGCACTCCAGAGCGTCGTTTGCTAGCCTCGTGCAGACAACAAAGCTGATTTGCCCAAACGACTTCCCTGAAAGTTGTAGTAGTTCATTCTGTCCAGTTGACCAGGAGAGCACGTCCACGAAAAGAAAACAGAGTGTGTACCTCAATCAGCGAGATCTTTTACAGCTGTGTATCTGGATTTTCTTTAGGCTGGACCCTAGTAATTTAGCTCGAGCAAATAAAACCAGAGTAGTGGGATTTTAAGGAAAAATAAGTATCGATATACAGGGTGTCCCGGCGTTACGAGACCTGGGAAGAAGGAGTGGCCTACTCGATCTCCTGATCTTTCACTCCCTGATTTCTTTTGTGAGGATATTGGAAAGATATTGTACTTCGAAACTACTCAACCAATTGCACAAACTTAAAAAGGGCATAATCAAGAAACTAAAGCTATCAACCCAGGAATATTATCCAAGATAATACATAACATGGTCCAATGAGCTCATGAATGTTTAAAAGCTAAAAGTGATCCTCTGATATGAATAGACTTTAAAAAGTAGACATTGTAGCTTAAATAAATCAGTTTGTAATCCACTTTACAAATGTGTATTGCCCTTTTTTCGTAAGAGATTGAACGTAAGAAGTGATTCAACCCGTGGGAAAAAATTTGACCATGCTAAAGGTAGGGCTGAAAATGGGAGTAAATTTCCATAGAGCTGCGGTTGCTTCTGCAAATGCATTCCAGCGAGACGAATAAAGATTTTGTCGCTGATGAAAATTCAACGTAAAGAGCACCTCTAACAACAAATGAGCACATCAAAGAAAGGCCTTTATATCCCGGAGCTAAAAGTCTCGTCTCAGCAATCTGTTAATTCAGTGGTTCAAAGGCCAGCCTAGAAAGTCATATATTTTCTGTCGATATTAAATCAGATGGATGGAAGAGAGAATTAGAAACACGAAGAATAAGAATTTTGCCAAGAGCTTGGTGGTTCGTAAACATCATTCAGTTATTTCTTCTTAAGGTCTCAGGAGCCTATTAATCAAGCTCTCCTAGTCAGAGCATTGATTTTTTAACTGAAAATAAAGTATAAAGAGTAAAACATGGCAACAGAAGCGAACAGAGTGTTATGTTCTTGGGTTGCTACCCGAGTAAAATAGATTATATTTTAAGTGTCAGTTAATTATAATTGAGAAGCTAGGTCATTAATGCTAGGAATTCTTATGAAACTGGTGCGTAAAAGTAAGTAGACTGGTGCGTTAGGGTAGAAAGTAACTGAACGTTTTATGGAAACAATCTTCTATTTCAAAAGGGGGTGACAATTAATGACCCTGGGCTTTATTTACTTTACGAAAAGCCCACGAACTGGTGATACCGCGAGAAAAATATTTATAATTTTGAGCTGATGCTGCTTTAATTCACAGAAACTTTTCTCCTTTGTGCACACACCGTAGTTATTGTAAAACAACGAACAAGCTTAGTTAGGAAGATATTTGTGCAATTCAAACATGCATGCACATTACGCCAATGCGTGGCACGGCAAAGTTCAGTGTCTGAGTTGATAGAAGTAAGAAGGAAAGATAGTTCCGTAACTTTACTCAACTAGAAATATGGTGATAATGATTCGTAACTTCACTAAACTAGATACATAAGATTAATAATTCGTAATTTTACTGAACTAGATATATGATATTAATAATTTGTAATTTTATTCAACGAAGAAAATAAAAATAGTAATAAAAATAATTCGTAACGTGACTAAATTTGGAATATAATACTAATAATTTGTAATTTGACTAAACTAGGAATATTATAATGATAATTCGTAACTTCACTAAACTTGGAATATAATATTAATAATTCGTAGTTTTACTAAACTAGAAATATAATAATAATAATTCGTAACTTCGCCAAACTAGAAATATAATATCAATAATTCGTAGTCTTACTAGGCTAGAAATATAATAATAATAATTTGTAACTTTGCTAAACCAGAAATATAATATAAATAATTCTCAATTTTACTCGTTCGTAAACAAGCTAGTTATTGAACTAGAGTTCTGATTTTTATCCTGTGATCAATTGATGATTTGATAGAATTTCGAATTTAGAGATCAAAAAAGAATGAGCAAGAGTTAAGAGACTCTATGTACCGTATGAAATGAAATTAAAGGAAATCAGTTTTGGTAACATACGTATCTCCTGTATTACAATGACAAAATACTTCAAGTATAAATTCTTGACTGGTATAGACTATGGCCAAGTTTACCCTTTCAGACTCATACTTTTGATGGAAAAAAATTTGTAACATGCTCAAAAATTCATAAATTCATAGATATTTCCTTTCATTTATAAAGGTGATACAAATTTTGAACTGCTGAGCAGCACAAAAAAATCAATTTTAAAAATTGGTGTGCTTTCTGTACTACCAAGCATTAAACATGACCTCTTCAGAGGCATGAAATGTGTATAGCCAGACTGGATTATTGTTCTTATTAAATTCCTAGTTTAAGGGTTAAACTAAGACGTCCTGTTTTACGACAACATGACACAATGTTTGTTCGTGGAAAGTATGTAAGCAGTGTTTGTGAGACAACTCAACGCTTTCTTCTTTGAACAAACTATCCAGTACAAGGCGACGTCCTTTACATAATAGAAAAAATTAAACCTGTAGTTTTTACAATAATGAATCGTGCTGATCAGCCATGAAAAAGTAGTGCTCAGAAAATGTCGACAAATCTCTACCACATATTCAATGAGACTTTCATCTATAGCTGCGATTCTCCAGATCTCGAGATTGTATTACGAATATTCATTTAGCTACGATTGGTAGTCAAACAGAACCAACGCTGATAAAAATGTATTTTGTATGACAAAAAATGAACCATTTGAAGTTTCATTACTGGATGAGAGATTTCAGGTTGTCAGTATCGTATTTCTCAGCGAAAAAGTTCCGTGGTTTCAGGATCTTTCACTCATTTCCTGGAAATGAAAGAAAATCTTAAGAGTTTTCCTGGAAAATCTTAAGAGTTGCTTTAAGAGGCGATAGGATTACGCTGTAGGAAATTGAGAAGCTGTGAGTTGATGTTACAAGAATAAATGCAGAGCACAAAGTAAATAGCCTTTCATGTTTGATGTTCCCTCACTACTTAGAGTGAAGCAAGAGGGGGAGCTACCGTTGCAGAAATTAAAATAAAAGTCCATGTTTACTACAACAAATGCATCACATGTTTAGAAAATAACGTTTTTACAGAGAAAAAAGCATTCGATTGAAGTTTCAGAGCACGAATAATCATTAAATAAATTTTAACATGAATGTTATTTACTGCAATTCTGGTACAAAATTTTTATGTAAACTACACCAGCGGAGGGCATTTTATATGAAAATCTAAACCCATGGAAAATATTTTCAGTAATCATTTGCTGTGTTTTAAACAGACATGAAAACACTTATGAGTATCGAACGTTTCTCGATAGGATTTATTCATCTCGTTCGTTAGTTAAGATATTAAATCGTTGTAATAAGTACTTAGTTAATTATCATTATTTTCGGTAATATTAAGCATAGTATTATGAGTACTATTTTTATCTCCTCTGTGTTTATAATCATTATCATTGTTACTATCATTGTTATTTTTGATATGATAATTATTAGCAGTATCTATTATGAGCTTTGTTATAGTATTATTATTTTAGATTATAATGAAGTAAAGTGCCAATTTTTCACTATTAAAATGACCTTGAGCATAATTCTGAGTCACACGATGAGTTTCGTATCATGTAACTCATAGTACTCTTGTGTCAGTCAACTACTGCGTCAGAGAAGTAGCAGCAGTCATTTCAGTCAACTGCTGCATCAGAGAAGTAGCAGTAGTCAATTCAGTTAACTGCTGCATCAGAGAAGTAGCAGTAGTTATTTCAGTTAACTACTGTATCAGAGAAGTATCAGAGTCACTTCAGTCAACTGCTGCATCAGTCAAAGCGTGTCAACAAACTTAGCTAGTAAAATGTTTGCTGATCATGATGAAATTAACGGCAATTTGTCATTGTTATTAGTAAAAAACTAATATTTGCTTTAGAAATTTACTTGAAAATTAGATCTAGGTAGAATAAATCCAGCTAAGTAAATCTAGTTAAAGTAAATCGAGCCAGGGTATGTATATATATCTAGTTAGGGTAAATTTAGTTAGGGAAACCTCTAATTAAGATATATCTCGTCATCGTTAATACTTGGGACTTTGGGTTTCAACCTAAAATGGGTCAAATGGCTTGTTTTTATTGCCTTATTCTATTCTAATCTATAATAGTTAGGGCGAAACTTGAAATACTTCTGGAGTTACATTTAGAGAAAAAAAAGCATCTGTTCTTCCCGCAAATTATTTCTCATAAAACTTAAATCAGGCAACAGCGTTCTGATGTTCTCAATTTTTTCTCCAAATTACTGGTAGCAAATACGAACGCATCTATCTTGAAACCTACATACAATTACTGAAACAAGTCCACGTACGTATAAGATGCAGATGTAATGCTCTTTTCGGGTCGTATTAACTTAATGGTTTCTCCTTTACGTGTGGAGTCAAGGGAAAACTTTCATTACAACTGAAGCTTTAATGAAAAGCCTACCAAACATTGACTAAGAATCGCTAAATTGGCACAGAATATTGAGGTTATTTAATGGATACTTTGAAAAGGCAGATCATGTAGCGTGAGATAGTTTTCTCCATTACATGTTTATTTTGTGCCTGATTTTACCTAGAAAGTTAAATTTGGATTTCACATGATATTTAAAAAGTATTTACTTGCGTATTAAACTCAAGCACGCAATAGTATTTGTAATAATAGTTTTATAGAACTAAATAGTGATATAATAACTCACAAACTATTTCACGTTAATCTACAAGTTGTAGATTGTTTCCTACTTTTTGTAGTACTTTCAAGCTAATTTTGGAGTACATTTTGTTTTCAAGTTTTTACAAATAATACGAGCAAAACAATAACGCACAGTGTATAAATTGATGTTCGTTGGTTGGAGTTTTCGAATGAGTGACTGTAAGATTTAGCGTTCAACTCCATTTGTTTGAGCTGAAGTTTGCACACTGATGCCAAGGCCATTAGATGTTGATGTTTTACATTTAAATGTAATCAACCCTAAGACATAAATTAAGAAACTCTGATGCACTCACGGTAAACCCACTACTCTTTAAGATTTGTTCCCTTTGTATGTTATTTTCATTACTTATGATTCAGACAGAGTAACTTCATTGAGGCAAGATGATAGAGCATATGCACAGTTTCTTATTTAAAAATAATTTTCATCACACCAACTAATGAGTCACTTATGTGCAGTTATTTTGAGACATAGTTTTATTATTAGTTTCACTCAGAAGTAAATTATGTTTATATCCGATTTAAATCTAGGCAATTTACAAAATATGCTTCGTTTCTTCGACATGGTGTTTTACATGCATAGTTAACAAGTAAAATCGACATCAGACTACAATATAGTTTGTAAAGTAACAACAGTGTTCATGAAAATCATGTCATTAATTAAAAAGACTTTTCAATAAACTGTATTACCATTAGTGGTTAAAAACCCTTTCAATATTGATTCATTTTAATATCATTATCATTACTGTTCTATAGGTCTTTTCTAGACTTTTACATAACAAACCGAATATTAAACGGTGTACATTTTGTGCTACATGCTCGTATTTGTCAAAGGACTTAAATTTCGACTTCAAAGGTGAAAAAGTGTACATGAGTGCATTTTTATTCGCGGCTTTGTTGAATAAAGTAAAATATTTTAAAATTGAGCCCAATAAGTAGCGTGTATGTACAAAGTTATTAATAAACAAGCTAATGGAAGACGACTTTATCTATGAAAAGAGGTAGTTAAATCTCAGGTGTAATTTCCGTAGAGTTTTTTAAGTCGTGCTCATGAAGACAATGATTTTTGGTTTCATTGTCGAAAGAGATTATTATTATTATTATATTCTTATTTTAACCACCACATAGATTTTTCGAATCAAAAATATGGTCAATAAGGTACTGTAAATATTAACAATGTGGTACAGTGAAACATGATCAGAATGGTACCGTTTGATCATTGTTGATAGACAGGTACCCGAGTACCAACAAATGCCATGATACTGATGGCAAAGTTGGTGCCGCATCAGGCATTCATGTGAACCTAACTTCAGTGCTCAGAACTTGTGCGGCTTCCTTGACGTCATGTGGACTGAGGGAGACGTGATCAGAAGCGTGACTGATGGTGGCAGAGCTCTGAAGTGACCTGTACCTCTAGATTAATTCTGCCTGAGTCTGAGATAGTAAACTGCTCTGTCTTGCCAAAACCAGTGTCTTCCCAAAAACAGTGTCTTGCGAAAAACGGTGCTGAGTTGAATCCCTTAACAACGGTTTTTCTGACAGTGAAATATTGAGTAAATTGTCACTCATCTTTTTACTCGTTCGTTAGTTAATTTCAGTTAAGTTTTTGAAAACGGATGTAGAATACAAGACTAAAGTGAATTATTTCTAATAAAAGTCAAGAAAGATAGTTGTTCATACAAGATTGACATCTAACGTGCCTTAAATTGTGTCTCTCAAATGAACATCAATTGCTCAAAGCCGTGCGAAGAATAGTGATTTGACAAACATATATCGTGCCATAACACATGTCTTTCTAAAAACTATCGATTTTTTAGGACCGTGTTTAATTACAAATTTGTTAAAGGGGAATTTGTGCCTGGTTGATGAACAACTATTTTTAAACTTAAAATCATTTCATCAAAAGGATTCATGTTTAATGTCTGTCTCTCATCGCAAATTTACAAAGTATTTCGATTGCTAAATTATGAATTCATGACCTAATGATGTGTTAAAATTTTCAAGCCATGCGAAACCCAAAGTGAGATGATCATGAATTTTCATAAATTATGGATTTTCTGCAAAATATGAGATGCAAAATGATTCATGGAATACAATTATTCCTCTTAAAAAACGCTCGTTTCTTTCAGCCATTATAAAATATTTTCTGGCTGAAACTGTGTATAGCAAGCGGAAATTATTTTTCTCGCTCCATAACTCTCATTATACGTGTATGATGAGCAAAATTTAATTATTTTGATGGTTTTAGTAATTAGAATAGTACTTTCGTTGGTTGTCAATTTAGCATTTATTTAACAGTATGCCTCAACATTTCCTTCATTTAGAAATGCTTTTTTTATGAAAAGGAATTAAATCAGTGTCACGGAACTCTCCAACTCAAGCTATCGTGTATGCTCTTAGGTTCTTGCTTGATGCATGCAACAATCTCTGGTTACAACTGCTGTTGTCTACTGCTTGTTGTAGCCAGCAATCTCTGTCTACTGCTTGTTGTAGTCAGCAATCTCTGACTACAACTGCTGGCTACTGTTTGTTGTAGCCAGCAATCTCTGTCTACTACTTGTTGTAGTCAGCAATCTCTGACTACAACTGCTGGCTACTGTTTGTTGTAGCCAGCAATCTCTGTCTACTACTTGTTGTAGTCAGCAATCTCTGACTACAACTGCTGGCTACTGTTTGTTGTAGCCAGCAATCTCTGTCTACTACTTGTTGTAGCCAGCAATCTCTGACTACAACTGCTGTTTACTGCTTGTTGTAGCCAGCAATCTCTATCTACTGCTTGTTGTAGCCAGCAATCTCTGTCTACTGCTTGTTGTAGCCAGCAATCTCTGTCTACTGCTTGTTGTAGCCAGCAATCTCTGTCTACTGCTTGTTGTAGCCAGCAATCCCTGTCTACTACTTGTTGTAGCCAGCAATCTCTGACTACAACTGCTGGCTACTGTTTGTTGTAGCCAGCAATCTCTATCTACTGCTTGTTGTAGGCAACAATCTCTGTCTACTGCTTGTTGTAGCAAGCAATCTCTGTCTACTGCTTTTTGTAGCCAGCAATCTCTGTCTACTGCTTGTTGTAGCCAGCAATCTCTGTCTACTGCTTGTTGTAGCCAGCAATCTCTGTCTACTGCTTTTTGTAGCCAGCAATCTCTGTCTACTGCTTGTTGTAGCCAGCAATCTCTGTCTACTGCTTGTTGTAGCCAGCAATCTCTGTCTACTGCTTGTTGTAGCCAGCAATCTCTGTCTACTGCTTGTTGTAGCCAGCAATCTCTGTCTACTGCTTGTTGTAGCCAGCAATCTCTGTCTACTGCTTGTTGTAGTCAGCAATCTCTGACTACAACTGCTGTTTACTGTTTGTTGTAGCTAGCAATCTCTGACTACAACTGCTGGCTACTGTTAGTTGTAGCCAGCAATCTCTGACTACAACTGCTGGTTACTGTTTGTTGTAGCCAGCAATCTCTGACTACAACTGCTGGTTACTGTTTGTTGTAGCCAGCAATCTCTGACTACAACTGCTGGCTACTGTTTGTTGTAGCCAGCTAGTTTGTTTGCTAAGAGTTGAGTTTGACATAATGTGATCTCCTGCTCTCAGATTACGCGAGAGGTAAGGCTAGGAATTGGAACAGGCGCCGTATAAAACTAAGTCTAGGATTTTCTGGCTCACGCTCTATGATGTCCAATAATTTATTTGCCCCCTTAGACACATGCTTGCTACCTTTGTAAAATATTTGCCATCTGCTCTGTCTCATTATAGCTTGCTAGCAAAACCTCTGTGTATCCCTAATTCACCAACCCCTCGCTTCTAATTTTAAAAGATTAATTTACCCTGCAATTTTGATCCATTCTATTAATGTGTTAAACGCGTCTTTTTACAGCAAATCTAGTACGTATATTACAATAGTTTATCCCCAAACACGTCATTCTTCATTTTTCTTTGTTTCTTCTTACCCAATCCTAAAATAAGGCAACTTTCAAACGCTTGTTTCTATTTAGCCACTGTTGTATCTAAGCCTTCGCCTGTCACTCTTCAGAACCCTTTTGTGTTTTCATTCTTTCATACACACTTTAGTTTTATGAGCAAATATCTAATACTAGTATTGTTCAAAAGCTTATCATGAACTTAATAATCCAAAATCTTGTATTTGTTGCCATAAAAGACGTGTTATTTCTATAGAACAAATATTAAACCCCGTTGTTGTCCAAACCCTAATATCCGCTATATAAAGAATTTAATATCGATACATTTTTGATGCTGGCCTTCCACTAGCTCGCACAATTGACCATTGTGTTGTTTCGTAATATTTGTTGTTTTTATAGCTTCAAAATTCTCAAGGAACATTGACACTTACTTCGACATTCCTTCTTTCGATGTCAAAGAAGGGATGTATATTTTCGACGGTAGGTATGTTCATTGAACCACGCTTGTGTGTCATTTTTCTTTAACTTATTTTTTGAGAGAAATGTCTTCATTTTAAAACAAAAGCCATGATTAAATAATATTTTTGCTCGTACACGGTTCACCCTCCCATATATGAACGCTTTAATCATCGATATGAAGTCATATTTTTCGCATATTTTCATGTCTGCTTTGTTGTTGCGCCTTGAACGAGCCTCCACCATTTAATTAGAACCTCAGCCACCAGACGGGGGTGTGTAGAAACTTTTGTCTTGCTGGTCAAAAGGTGACCTGCGTCAAGATTTTTTGATGCTGATATTTGCATCGAAATTTTATGCGCATCCTTTGCAGGAAGCTTGATTGCAATAGAAGAACTAACCTTGAAGATCACACTCTCGGACTATAATTATGAACGAAATGTCATGTTATGAGCAAAATGTCATGTTATGAAGCAAATGTTACGTTTTGAGCAAAATATGTTTTGATCAAATTGTAACATGTAATTGTAAAATGTATTATTATGAGAAAAATTGAATGTTATGAGCTATAAATATTTGATGGTTGGAGATTCTTCATCGAATTCATTCCAGCCGCAACCTGTGCTGGACAAGGCTAGAATGTTGCATTACTCATGTAATACATACAGTATATTACGAACTAAATAGTTCCCGTAGAAATTCCACCATTTAGATTTGACCAATTTCAAATCATTATAAAAACGAATGTATCAACGACTAGATAGTTCCCATGGTAATTTTACGGGCATGCAAGTGATAAAATTAAACATTTTTCGGTACATAATTACTTCACAAGTTTGATGAGATTTGACTTATTTGAAATTATTATAAAGACGAATATATTCCAGATTAGCGACAAATCATTGTTTTTAATGAATATTTTTCATGAATATACAGAAAACTTCCATTCTCCCTCTTATTTGCCGATAACATGGCCTAGGTAGTACCTGAGGAAATTCCACGATTTAAAATTCATAAAATTAGGGATCTATGAGTTAACATACGTTTTACAGTTTTACTCGTGGTAGTATCGGAACCTAAACATTTTTCTTGAATATATACAAAACTTCGATTCTGTATCTTATCTACCTATAACATGGTCGTAAAACTTTTAAGGCTGAAATACAACAAAATTAAGGATCTATGAAATAAAACGTATACATCACTTTATTCATAAATTAATCATTTGTACCGGGTGCCCATAAAGTTTGTTTCCCATTTTAAAACTTTATTACAAATACAATTGATGATAGTTTATTCATATTTATTTTATTGTATTTAGTATTTATTAAAGTTTTTAAGCAATTTCTAGATTTGTGTTACAGGGATCCTGTTAATGAAAAGGGGGCTATTGAGACTTTGAGAGACTTATATAAGAAACCTTATAGACACCCTGTACATATTTAATAGGGTAATGCCAGCAAAAGATGAAATAATTATTCCACTATACATATAATGATACAGTTTGTTACTTACTAGCTTGCTTACTTGCTTACTTGGTCCTTGTCTCTGTGACGCTCTTAAGGTTTTAGATAGGAGTAAATTCGATCGGGTATATCCATGTATTATAAGCATTGTATTGTGGATACCAAAGGCACATCCTTCAGTGTGGAAACTCTTTCTCAAAGCCTGCGTCCACTAGCAAATCAAACGAAAAATTCAGTAAAATACACGTGCATTTTTTTCAAGTGTGGATCTACTAGTCTACTAAGATAATAGACAGTGTACCTCCATCGATCTTTCTCCATTTCTCTCACTATCTGTGTCCGCCTGTCCCATTTCTTTCTATTACTGAAGAAAAATTATAATCAATCATCCTATTAATGGTCATTTATCATATTACTATAGTCAAACCTCGAATTTCAGTTCATGTATCATTGTAACAATAATCATTCACCATATTAAGTGCTATTAATTCTCATTTCATAAATCCCCGAAGCAACAACCCGCAATAACCACACAATCACCTTCAGCTGTTTAATAATAACACAACCCCCAATAACAACCCTCATGTGCCCAATAATAACCCAACCCCCATAATAACAACCCTCAGGTGTCCAATAATAACACAACCCCCATAATAACAACCCCCCATAACCCCAATAATAACACAACCTCCAACAACCACCCTCAGGTGTGGCGTCAGAACTCCCTCCTATTGAACACAACCAGCCCCAAGCCAGCCTTCACGCTACGTGGGTTGCCAGGGGACTCCGCGCTTCAGCTCAAGCTGTTCACAGTAGCACAACAGGCGCGTTCTGCACCCTTCATCATGCATCTACGTACCCGACCCAGCAATGCTGTTTACAGTAATGTTGGTCAGTGCACATTGGTTTGTGTGTGGAGTGCGTACGTGTATACAGCTAGATTTGTTGGTCTCGTGTGTTCTGTGTGTGTCTACACAGCTGTTTGTGGTTCACATGTGTTGTGTATGTCTACACAGTGGTTTGTGTGTGCAGTGTGTACGTGTATACAGCTGTATTTGTTGGTCTCGTGTGTTCTGTGTGTCCGCACAGCTGTGTTTGTGGTTCACATGCGTTTTGTATGTCTACACAGCTGTGTTTGTAGGTCACATGTGTTGTGCAAGCGTACACAGTTGTATCTATTGGTTCTGTGCTCCGTGCACGTGAACACAACTGTATTGTTTTCACCAATTGTTGCAGTCGTATGAAGCTATAAGGATTAATTGTTCTTTTGCTTAGTTACAATTGTTTACAAAACTTAGTTAGCGTTATTTTTTAAGTTTGAGTTTTGTAATGAGTTTGTCAGATTTTTTACCAGAAATATTATTAGGTTTGTTGCCTTTACATCGTAAGAGACTCTTCCATCACTGAATTGTTTTCAACTGTCAATTTCAGTTGCCTCTACATTTTAAATTTAATTAATTTCATGAGAATAACTTTCATTTTTTTCAAGATTAACTTCTGCTCAAAATTTTATCCTAAATTCAGTCTTTTCGGGCACCGCAAAAAAAGTGCCATTAAAAATAACTCTAACACAGAAAACGATATTCCCACCTCGTGCATCAATATATTTATCCACAACTTCAAATTACAGCACATCCTGTATACGAACGAAAATAAGTTATCTCATTTCGAAAAATACAATACTTTCGTATGAATTCTCAACTGACCCACAGCAAAATACTGGCTCAAAAGTTTCATATTTTGTTGCAGAACCATCAATCGAAAATTATGAAGACGAAGAAATAGGGTTGTCAATATTTTTCGACGGCCATGGAAATTTTTCGATGAAGATGCCGGGGCTAATCGGTGCCATCTTGGGAGCCATTCTTTCCATCTTCATCATCATCCTTGTCTGCGTTGGGGCTATCATCTACCGCCGGCGTCGGTACTCTAACCAGCAACCTCAACTGTCAACCCACAACCTGTCGGCATCACAACCCAGCTCCCAGTCGTCGTCCCATCAAGGATCAGCCCACGACATGCAAGCCTTTACCCAAAAGTCCTCCCCGGAACGCGACTTAGAGTTTTTATCATCTCAACAGTCCCAAAACCTCGCTGTGTCGTGTGGGTCTGTAGCAGAATCTTACTTAGGCTCCATGTCGGCCACCAGCTCTGCCGTGGAACCTGGTTCTTCTAAAGACGTGAACCAGGAGCAAAAATTTGGACAATCATCAGAAGCAGGCACGATCTTAAATGCCAGGTCAGTGGAATCGGCCTCCACTTCACTGGGTCTTGGTTTGGCCTCCGACTTGAGACCAGCGGAGTCAGGATCTGTTTTTGGATCTGGAACTCCAATCAGCTTCGCAGCATCACCGTTCCCCCTTCTGGCTTCTTCTGATGCATCTTTAAAAACCTACATGCAGAATCCAGTCAATGCTCTTACAGGTAGGTGGAATCTAGTTGTTTATTTTTCTCCAATTGTTCAAAAACAGTTTGTCTAGACCTGAGCAAAGGGTTTTAACCTTCGGTGGGGCACATTATTGATCTGAAAGGCACAGTTACTTTAAATTTGCCAAGCACTTGCAAACTTGCACTTGACGGAAGGTTAAGTGCTTTTTAAATAAAGATTCTCATATATGATGTCAGAAAAAGTTGTCTAAACATGAGCTTTGGTGTTTTTAGATATATAAAGTTTTCCATATCTGGTGTCAGAGAAAGTTCAAGTCTTGCACTTGTGTTTTTTTCATAATCATAATTTTAAAAAACGGCACAAAGTTCTTCTGGTACCTGATACACTAATTGAAAAATAGTTTTTCTAGACAAGAGCTTCTTCTAAATATATTTCAATTCGATTTCAAGATGATATATACTCGTTTAAATTTGAGGTTTTCTCAAGTTTAGATGCTTTAAAATAATAGACCAGCTGTGCCTACAAAACACTCTTGTACGACACATTTCCTTCCTATAGTTCTGTGTATTCATACCTGATACTTCTGTACTTCTATACACTATAATTCTGTGTATTCATACCTGATACTACTGTACTTCTATACACTATAATTCTGTGTATTCATTCCTGTTACTTCTGTACTTCTATACACTATAATTCTGTGTATTCATACCTGATACTTCTTTACATCTATACATTATAATTCTGTGTATTCATACCTGATACATCTTTACATCTATACACTATAATTCTGTGCATTCATACCTGTTACTTTTATACACTATAATTCTGTGTATTCATACCTGATACATCTGTACATACATCTATACATTATAATTCTGTGTATTCATACCTGATACTTCTTTACATCTATACAATATAATTCTGTACATTCATACCTGTTACTTTTATACACTATAATTCTGTGTATTCATACCTGATACTTCTGTACATCTATACGCTATAATTCTATGCATTTATACCCTATTAACGTGTAATTCATTCCCTATACTTCTGTACATATATATCCTATTTATCTCTAATTTATACCCTTCACTTCTATACATATATGCCGCATAATTCAGTTAATTCAGTACACCTATACCCTATACATCTGTAATTTATTAAAGACATTTCTATACATTTATATTCTGTATTTCTATACATTTATGCTCTCATCTGTGCAGTTATGCCATATATTTCTGTTTATTTATTCCAGATACTTCTATACATTTATTCGCTAGAATTTTGTGGGACAGTGGCACTCCACACTGTAAATAATTAGAGGTCTCTTATTAACTGCGTACAATAAAACCTCATACATGCCAGTAACTGCAAGCGCGTTATGAAATCCACTTCATCTGTTTAACTGCATCGTCTGTTAACGCTGACCAGTCGAGAACTTTTTCATTTCATGAACAAAGTGTCCAAGCATAGAGAACCCGAAGAGAAACTGACGAACCTTAAAAAGTTTTAGTCGTACGAATAAACAAATTCTCCCTTCAAAATAGAAATTAACGGTTATTACTTACTGTAATTAAAGACCCAATTAATAAATGTTATCAGATCTAACACATTGTCCACTCGTAGGAGCACATGAATGTTCAAGAGTTAGGAGTGATCGTCTGAAAAGTATAATCTTAAAAAATGGACATTACAATGTGAGTAAATCAGTTTGTATCCCATTAAAAAATGTATACTTATTTGGCATAAGACCAAAATTTTTTGAATTATATCTGTTTCTTCTCAGGTCCTGTAAACCCAAACGCTAAAAGTTCTTCCAGTGTACACGACTGACATCCACGACTGACATCCACGACTGACATCCACGACTGACATCCACGACTGACATCCACGACTGACATCCACGACTGACATCCACGACTGACATCCACGACTGACATCCACGACTGACATCCACGACTGACATCCACGACTGGAATCTACATGGTGCGGCAACATTATTTCCTTTTTTCAAAGCAACATGCATTTAAATAATGGAGGTTATGTTGCCGCATCTAATACGATTGGCTCAGAGAACGAAAGGCAAAGTTCGCATCAAAATCAACCATCAATGTGGAGTAGAAATCCAGCGATTAATAAAGTGGCAAATTGTCACGGAAATTAGACAGTGGCACAATCTAAATATTTTCCCCTTTTTTGTTTCTTTTAAAAATTTGCAGATATAACATCGGCTAAATGAATATTATTAGGAAAACTAGGAATCCTTATTGAAAAACTGATAACAAGTCTCGAATTTCTGAGAACAAGTTTCAAGTTTTTATTAACAAAGTCCAAATTTCTAAAACAAGTTTCGAATTTCTGGAAACAAAGCCCAAACTTCCAATAGCAAATATCAAATTTCAGGTAAAATAACCGGAATAACTGATGACAAATCCTAAATTTATGATATCAAGATCCGAATTTCAGGTAACATATCCCTCTTTTCTGGTAACATCGCTCATTTTCGATAACAAAACCAACGCTTCTGCTCACAAAACTCACATTTTTGTTCACAAACCCCAGTTGTCTGCTCCCAAACCCCATTTTATGCTCACATAACTCACAAATTTCGCATTTGTGCTCACAGAACTCACATTCCTGCTCACAAACCCCACATTTCTGCTCTCAAAACTCACATTCATGCTCACAAAACTCACATTCCTGCTCACAAAACTCACATTCATGCTCACAAAACCCACACTTTTGGTAGGATAACTCGCACATCCGAACGTCGTGCTCCTCAAACAGGCCACAGGATTTCCCCAAGGCTTCACATCTGATAAAATATTATTTATAGCTAGAATTTAGCGGTGCCCTTCCTTCGTATTTTCATCAACGAGTTGTTTCATCTCTTCAGGTTCCCCATCACGTACATCTGGACACACCGCCGCCCCTGCACCCCCGGTGAGCCACCATTGTTGATCTGTCAGTGATGCCCGTCAAGCGTGATGCCGCCCGTCAAGCGTGATGCCGCCCGTCAGGCGTGATGCCGCCCGTCAGGCGTGATGCCGCCCGTCAGGCGTGATGCCGCCCGTCAGGCGTGATGCCGCCCGTCAGGCGTGATGCCGCCCGTCAGGCGTGATGCCGCCCGTCAGGCGTGATGCCGCCCGTCAGGCGTGATGCCGCCCGTCAATACTTTTAATACATATTACCTATCTTATAACGTATTACAGAAATTTTATACTAGTCAAGTACCATACCTACCATCTACAATACGTATGAGTAGACCGTTAATTTTCAATACTTGTTTATCTTTCGAAATGTATTCTTAAGTTTCATTTTGCATGGAAATTTCAGCTAATACGAATAAGGTGTTAATGTGAATGTTATTGTAGGACCTATTATTTGTTTAAGCATTAAGCTTGATTCCTATAGTAATTTGATACTTCTGACGAATTTTAACTTAGCTCTGCAGCCCTCTATGACTTAATAGTTAGGAGAGCGTGCATGACTAACTGTGTCACGCTAGTACGAGGGTTCAACTCTGCATAGCTCAGGTAAACCGTATATGACAAGTCATGAAATGCGTTGACTATGCCTCCTACTATTCGATTTTCGAAGCGAGAGAACTGAGTAATTTCTTTTCCTAAGCGTAGTCTACTCTTCTCGTGAAACTGTACCTTCAAAAGCTGGCAGAAAATGTCATGGAAACAATTATAATTTATTTTCTGAACTAAAAAGAGCTAGCAACGTACATATGCTTCATAGAACTTCCATGTTTTTCCTATCCACACATCACAATTTTTTTTGTTTACACCATTGGGGCATAAAAGTGATTTCCTGAACTAAAAATAGAATAATTATAAGTTTACAAGCGTATTAATGTGTATTCTATCTTCCTCAGGCTCCGTTTCAAGACCATGGAAGTCTCCCTTTGCCCTTCTCATCACACCATCAGTCGTCCATGTCCTCGATGCTCCCTCACTCCATGGGCCAAACCACTCAATTTTCCTTCCCCCAAATCACTAACACATCTTCAAGCTTCACCATGCAAACAACTCCCTTAATACCGACCATGAATAGACCACAGTGTTCACTGCTGCAGACCAATCAATTCTCAGCAATTTCGTCAATACCACTCAACTCCCCACGCGTCAACTCTTCCGTCCCATTTTCATCAATTGCAAATCTGCCTCCTGTCAACTCATCGGTATCCCTGTCCACTGTCAACCGTCCAACTCTGTCAACTTCAAGTCAGCTTCGCATGCCTACAGCTGGAATGTCAACTCAATTTCCAACTTCCCTCTGCGGCAGTTCATCTACTTCATACAATTTAGGTATCCCCAGTTCATCAAGTATGTCTTCCACTACTATTTTATCCCCTTTAAGGTTTGCTTACACTTCCCCCTTGCAAATACCCTCCTCTCAAGCTCTTGATTCATCTAGAGAATCGAGAAACTTATTGGAAAGTGTATCTTCTGTGCCCCACAATGCTAGACTAACTGGAAGTGTTTGTGATGCGTCAAGTTTTCTATCTGATTCTTCAACATTCCCGGCTACCTCCTCAAATCCAAGCGATGTATCAGTTTTAAACCCTGTAAGTACATCAACCGCAGCAGCATCCAAAACAACTAATGGGAGTGAAAGTGAGAATTTGTCCTTTTCAGACAGCCGGTCTCAACCAGCAACTGGTGCACGAAATACGCCATCCACAACTCCTCTAAAAAGTATTCTGGTGTCAGGAACTTAGTAAGCTGTTGATCATGCATTTGTTTAAGCATTTTATCTCTTGAGTATAGAAATCAATTCATTAACAGTTCAGTTAATCATCAGTTAATGAGACCAATTTGTCATTGAAACCTGTTATGAACAGTGACCCCTGAAAACAGTAGAACTTTGACACCATCCCATGTCTAGAGCCCGTGAAGAAAGTGAAGCAAAGTATCTGACCAACTATTCCACTGTATTTCAACGCTTATTATTACTCGTCGGAAATCTTGATAATTTGACAACACAAATACAATACAGTATACATGTTGCATCCACGATATTTTTGGGCTTATGGACAACTAGATATTAATACACTGAGAAACAAAGCTAACTATTACACACTTGTAATTTAATAAGGAAATGGATTGAATTACGAGTACATATCCTCCTACACAAATAAATTTAAAGAATTGTATCCCTACATACTTGCTATGATGCCTTTTGAAGTTCTTTGTTGTGTACACCCTCTGTCACTGTCGTCCCACATGAAATTTTGAGCTGCATTTCTTGCAGTGATCGCAGAGCACAAGATAGAAGGCAGATCCAGCGAAGTGTTTGAAAAAAATATTCAAGTTGTGCACTCTTAAAAACCGTATTGATTGTACAATGTTACTTTTTTTACTTTGTTGTTGAAATCGGCTTTTCTCGTTCATTGTCGAAATCGGTCTTGCTTGTGCATTGTTGAAATCGGCTTTGCTTGTGCACTGTCGAAATCAGTTTTGCTTGTGCACTGTTGAAATCGGTTTTGATTGTGCACTGTTGAAATCTGTCTTGCTTGTGCACTGTTGAAATCGGTTTTGATTGTGCACTGTTGAAATCTGTCTTGATTGTGCACTGTTGAAATCTGTCTTGCTTGTGCACTGTCGAAATCGGTCTTGCTTGTGCACTGTCGAAATCGGTCTTGCTTGTGCACTGTCGAAATCGGTTTTGCTTGTGCACTGTTAAAATCAGTCTTGCTTGTTGACCGTTGGAGTCGGTGGTGCTACGATTGGTGCCTGTAGAAGATACATGAAAGATAATTTACTACAAATATAATATTAACCATTGCAGTGATATCACCACCCAATTTTTTGCTCACACACTTGTATAATTGTTCAGCCCTTTATCCCAGGTAGGTAATGAATTTTTCAGAAAACTTGCTCTCCAACTAGTAGCTCAATGTATTTTGGAATTTTATTAACTAAATTGCAGCTAGAAAAGTCATTTTTTAATGCTATTTGACGTCTATTGAACCAAGTAATTCACAATTTACCATAGAAGACATACATATGTATAAACTCTTTAATTTTATTGTAAAAATATTACACATTTATTTTGATGTGACTTTATGGTAAAGGGTAGGAATGGAATATAGCTTCATGAACGAGGGAAGACATGGAACGTACCTTTATCTTGCAGGGGCTAAATTGTGTATAAATTTATGATGAAGGGGATAAATTGTGTACAACTTTATGGTGAAAGGGATAAATTATGAATAACTCTATGGTGACAGAAATAAATTATGCATTACTTTATGGCGGAGGGGATAAATTATGTATAACTTTATGGGGAAGGAGAAAATAGGATATAGCTTCTTGGTGAAAAGAGGGATATAAAAGGAGGGCAAATTATTAACGAAAAGGCTTACTTAATGAACAACGAAAAATTTTTCGTAGAATGACAACAATAACAGTTCATTAAAACTTGCTTCATATTAGGTCACTTCATGTACTCAGTTCATCAACACTTATTTGGTCTCTATTTTGGAATGAATTAGACATGAAAATTTCTGTATTGCAACATCCCTATTTGTATGATTTGTATTAGTACATATATGATTATGTTGCGGTTAGAAATCATGCTTGCACTCACCAGAACGTACACTGATAAATACTAATAAACAAATAGATGTATAACTTCAGCATCAAATGACATCTGCAGTTAAAATTATGCTTCTGTAATTTTTACCTGGCAAACCAAGAGATATAACGCATGTATGTATCATGTGATTATAGTTTCTTTTTCTTAGGGTTCAAAAACAGGCGAAAATTAACAGGATAGAATTTTAAGTGCAACATGTACATTCTTTGTTAATAAAATCAATCTTTTTTCAGCCAATGATGATGAACAATCGTCAGCCAATCATCATGTAAAATGATCAACCAATCATGATGTACAAATTATTAGCAGTCCCCATACTCCCGTTATTTATAATCCTACTAAATAATCGAGGCTAATCAATAATTATTAATCAATGTGTTTTTCAATGCGATGTCATGATTCGCTCGTGAATGATGGAAGGTGATTGATGTTGAACTGTTTGATTTAATTTGATCATCTCCTGGATCTGAGGTGTTACTCTGAACGCAAAAAAACATGGTCTGTGAGCTGGGGAAGAGCGAAGCAAGAAGAGTCCTGGTGCATTTGAAACAGTCAGGGAGTACGTGAGCAGTTGAAACAGTCAGGGAGTACGTGAGCAGTTGAAACAGTTAGAGAGTACGTGAGCAGTTGAAACAGTTAGAGAGTACGTGAGCAGTTAAAACAGTTAGAGAGTACATGAACAGTTGAAACAGTTAGGGAGTACATGAGCAGTTGAAACAGTTAGGGAGTACGTGAGCAGTTGAAACAGTCAGGGAGTACGTGAGCAGTTGAAACAGTCAGGGAGTACTTGGGCAGTTGAAACAGTCAGGGAGTACGTGAGCAGTTGAAACAGT
>VCRD01003476.1:18980-46575 GCA_006783055.1 Trinorchestia longiramus
ACGGGATGCCATCGCTCTTCAGGGAAGCCATCGGCGCAAACTGACGATAAGGCGCTGGAAAAGCTTAGAAAATTAGCGACTTTAGTTTTGTTTTCGTTGACCCTGAGTGAGAAGCGAACGAAGTTAGGCTTAATTTTCTTTTATCAGAGGCATATCTTCTTTCATGTCCTCACAAATGATTGTGTTAGCGTTAAACCTTCAATGTTGATGTGCACGCATCACAATAAAAACGTGCCTGGCATTTTGATCCTTCAGAAGAGTTTTAGCAAGGCGCATTTAGTATTACACACTGTTTGGGCACAACTTGAGCGTGCGTACGATAATGGCCTTCAGATCGACCTGCCTGCGCAGTCCATAACTCAGGCACTTACACGTCAGTGTTAGAAAAACTTCAAGCGATGCACATCTGTTTAAAAAAAAACACTGAATTTGAACTTTTTTCTCTTGCCGCATCTAAACTTCATGAATTTATTAAAGTGAGGGAACTCCTGAGCAAGGAGACCTTGTGAAGCTGAAGCAATTGACAGCTTCACTAAAATTTTCGTCACTTAACTAACTGAATGGATATTTCCAGCCTTCTTTCCGTGCAAATAATATTCAATCATTATTTGAAGAAAACGCGGAGATGAGATGGCTGCATTTAAAGGGGTTGTAAAATATCTTATTAAAAAAAAACCAATCTTTATTTCCAATCAAGTACACAGTACATAGACATTTAGTACATTGATTTTTAAATTCTTAAGGTTAACATTCTTAGAGTAAGGATGATGGTGAGCTCCATGCGACGATCCTGGGATGTGTCCATGGGCGATGAGTTGAGGTCTTACCGATAAGTGCGAGCTCACGGCGTGAAACGAGAAACAGCTCGTATTCATTGCCGGGTTTCGAACCCGCAGAAGTCTTTCTGCACAAGCAGAGACCCGATACAGAACACGGGCCGCATACCACTCGACTACGGTGGCTGCTCTTTAGAAGCAACAGGTTGATTTTTATAGCCGTTGTTCACTTGAAGAAAATGAAAACCACACAGAAGAGTACGATTAATTTTAATTGTTCAATACTAGTATCACCATGCAAAATATTTCATGATGATTTCGTTTGGAAACAAACTTGACTTGTTAGCTACTTTCTAACTGAGGCTAACAGGTCGGTAATGACTTCATTGCAGGTTTCACAAATGTCTTGAATATACATAGTTCTAAACTGTTTAATATTTTAAGTATTTCGGTTGAACTTACAATAGTTTTTATTATTTACAAATAATTTTTCTTATACATCAGCTCATAGCAATAAAGATAGTCAGAAGTTCACAGTAATTTTAATTTAAATAACATTTATGGGTGTGTTTATTCAAGTTTCCCGGTGGAATTGTGATATAACCCTCAATCTAAAGAGTTATTGACAAAATAATTTGTTGAATGCACTCTTTATCATCTGCACCAAAAGAGCTACAGAATTAGTGTCTTCGAGTAAAGTCCTTGGATCTTACTGACAATGTAAGTCCAGGTCACGGTACTTTACTTTCCATTTCTTGCTGACTCTGTAAGTCCAGGTCACGGTACATCACTTTCCATTTCTTGCTGACTCTGTAAGTCCAGGTCACGGTACATCACTTTCCATTTCTTGCTGACACTGTAAGTCCAGGTCACGGTACTTCACTTTCTATTTCTTGCTGGCACTGTAAGCTCGAAACTCTGCACTATATTTATTATTTCTTGATCAAGTACACTTTTCAGGGATATATGAGACATTAATAATCACATGGTGAGTTTTATTCTTAAGGTAGTTGTCAAGTAGAACTGTATGGCTAACTGTTCTAAATATGGGGAGCATAAATACAGGGTGCAACAACACAACTTCCTTTTTTCAAAGCGAAACGCATTTAAAAAAAGGAAGTCATATTGCTGCACCCTGCATATGCCTATTTAGTTTCTGTCAACTTTTTTTGAAAGAGAGCCGATAATTTTCTGCGTATTATATCGTAATACAATTGGTGAGTGCTCTATTTCATTACTTTGAAAGATGTGTCCCCGTGCAACGGAAAATGAATAGGAATATACAAGAATATATATCACGAATGTACTGTATTTGAATAGCAGTTCATGTGGATACAGTTGATGCCAAACTCCTAAATGAAGCTGCCAGAGCGACAACAGGATGCTCCATGGACTATCAAAGGGAATAACAATTAGAGAGAAATTCTATGAAGTTTCATTATGAAAACATTTTACGCTAAATTGCAGTCTTTTCAATGGGGCTTGCAAATGCTTTTGTAGTAAAAATGACAGTTTTATTCGTACATGCGACGTTTTGGTGCGGTGTTTGAAATTTTCTTTTTGAAGCTGAACGCTTTTTGATCAATCTCGAAGCCATGATGGCGGTTTCATGATTTTGCAAAAGGTTCAATACCAATACGTAGGTGTCTGTGCTGACCATTTTACAACTAGAAAATAGTAACTGCTATTACGAAGAGGTTTGGGCTAACCATTTTACGACTATAAAATGGTAAACGGTAAAACGAAGTGATTTGAGCCAACCTGAATACGAAATGCTAAGTACCAGTTTAAAGCTACTTGTATCGACCTATTTAAAAAAAATCATATTGATATTGAAACCACTTGGGCCAACTATGTAATTTACAAAATGGTTGACACAAATTCAAGGTTACTCGTTTTAGTACACACCATTTTGTCAAAGTAGTGAGATTTCCTCAATGATAGCCAAGAGGTAAGAAAAAATAGTAGCGTCCCTTCTCTCTGGTCGTCTCACAATTCGCAAATCTCCTTCCATTTACCTCTGGAATTCCTCTTGAAATCCTAAAATTCTTCCCGCGTGAGATACCCCTTCGGCCAACGAATTTGGAGCGTTGAGTGAGCAATGTTGAAGTTCTTTTCATCCCCGTCATCCAACAATTTTACCTTTTCGTCAAGTCATATTTAATAGGAGTGTGTTTTTTAGACGCTAAAAGGTTAAGACCGGCCTCGTAAAACTCTTATCACAAAATGTCGTTTCTCTCAGTAAAAATGCAGCAGGTCTTCTGAAGCAAGGTCTGGCTCACGTGTTCGTTTACCTGAACCTGTGTATTTGGTCCAGCAGTAGAGCTCAGTTGTTGTATGTCCCGCTGCATAAACTAGTGCAGTTTCTCTCACCCGAAGCTCGAGGAGTTGCTTGGCAGTACAAAAAAAATCTGCGCAAGATTCTATGAGTAAGAAAGAGTTTGTGAACAAGAATGCCATCTAATACTCACTAGAATACTTTTAAAACTTTTCAGGATGCTTTTAAGATTCTCAAGAATACTTTTTAATACTATTGTCTATAATGGCCTATTTTCGCATCCTTTCTCAGATATGAGAGTAAGTTTGAACTTTTAATGATCCAAATAATTTTGCAAATCTACAATAGGTATCGGTTTCAGATTTGAGCAGTATCGATTCCTTGACATCTGTTGTTTTTTGAAACATGTTCGTCGAACGTAATTCCTCAAAAGCAAATGGTGTATGAATTGAATAACACATAAATGTCATACCAAAAGTTAGAATATTTATTGTCAGTAATAATGATACGTTAACTTAGGATGATACACTTATGATAATAACAATGCTAATGTACCGATGATACACCTATTTTAATACATTTATGATCAAATACTAAAGATTATTGACTGATGTTGCAGTAACTATTGCATTTTATGATGCTCATACGTACTATATGCTACACGGACTGAGGTGTGTTCTAATATTTATTAGTATGTTCTGTATCTTACAATTAAAGATTTATGTTGCACCCATTGATGTGACCGTAACATTTATTATCACATTCCTTGTGATTTTTTTATCGAATTCCGTTTTGAATCTATTTGTTTTTGCATTTTACACTGGTAGATCCCGTTACCCTCACTGCTGCACTCCGTTACCCTCACTGCTGCACTCCGTTACCCTCACTGGTGCACTCCATTACCCTCATTTACGTTCTTCGTTACCCTCACTGGTGCACTCCGCCACTCTCAGGCGCATAATATTTTTGGCTAAGCACTTAGATAGCATGAGAGTACAAACATGTTAGTTGAACGTGCAAGCGCACACATTCATTATAATGTGAAGATTAGTGTATAAACAAACTTATAAATGCACAGAACGTATATCAATTATTTAAAATAATTTATGTGTAATTATTTTCAGCCGACTCGTAGACCAGCCAACGCTGACAACAAATGTAGTTTGCTCGGGAAACTTCACTCACGTCATTGTGATGAATATAATCGGAATAATGCAGTAATATAATCTACATATTGCATTATTCCTACCAGAAAAAAAATTCGTGCAATCGAATACACCATAAAAATACTGAACATGTAACATAAAAGCAGCAGAGATATCGTGGGATCACAGGTCTCATACTGCCGTGACATCATCAATTTGAAAGTTTTCTTACCAGTCCTCTAATAGCACATCCATTTCATTCAATTGCCCGCTTTCATATGGAGAAGTGAGTCTTACGCTTCTATTGTGATAGTTTTCTGGAAGATTCATCTGTTTTTGCAGTTTACAGATTATATTTATTTGAAAGCTGGACCCTTCCTTAGAGCATTAGATGCTTAGTCTGAATTTTCGTCGCGTTGAGGATGTTCAGCTAATTAATTGAAGAGTTTCGCTCGTGTTTAGTGAAGAAAGATGCCCAGTTTTTGTAAAGTACTTTATCTTTAATCCTATTTGGATTTTTGTTAACTTGTTCAAAAGTTTTCGAGAGTGTTGAGGGTAAAAGTTTCCAATTTCATGCTTGCGACGAGCACTGGCATGCTCCTTTTTAATTAGGTTTTCTAGTACAGCCCATAATCGCGTTTCAGGTCCGTGATCCCGACTTTAATAAGGTTGTTAAAATTTACGAGCTACAGCGTTCATGGATCCACTCAACTTTGAGCCCATTATGAAGGTGTCCAGGGGAGCAAGTTAAACAGGCTTCAAGTGACACAACTCAGGATGGCGTTTTTGCGACCCAGCTCGCATCGCCAGCAAATCTACTGCGTCCACAGCCCAACATGCTGATGATTTTTGCCTAACATGCCACCAACCACACCTGGCTTTACAAGCTGCAAAATGAGACACCAAGACTCAACTTTTCAGCTTAAACTTTCTAGTTCTGATAGGAGGAAAAGATTCTTTGCCTAAACTCTGCACTTTCGAGTAGTTTGGAGAAGCAAAGGAGACGACTCCTGCTTTTGAAGCACGGCAAGAATTTTCTCTATGAAACCTCCGACAGAGACTTAAAGGAGACAAGTTTGAGCAGCTCCTACCATTAATTATTTAGAAGTCTGAATTTTCTTGTTTTATTCAGAGGAAATCAGTATGATTGAAAAGAAGGTTTTAAACATGACTTTTTTCATTCTTTCCAGAATGACTAAAATATAGCGAGCGAAAGGAATGTCTTTTTTGTATACAGTATTCAAAATATAAGTCACTCTGTTTATATATTTCTTAACTGTTGTAGAAAAACAAATTAAAATTTTCACTTAAAAATTGAACGTTTTAAGGCATACACGAACAGGGATGTGATGGAATTACAACCCTGAATCGCACACACACGCGCTCTCAAGTATTCAGAAAATGAAGCATATTTACTTTCTTATTTTATTGTTTACTGGGAACATGGATACTGCAGAGCTCTATTATTTTGTAGCACACCTTTCGCGACGTCGTGACGACACAATTTGGTGCGTTGTGTATATAATGAACTGATATTAGTATGTCTCATATCTATGGGCTGAAAGTTTGGCTGATAATATCAGCAACCTGTCATACTTGTATGCGTCTTGCGAATTTACGTTTTTATGCCAAGTTTGAGCAAGAGTGACAGCATTTGAACCTCCACTTTGCTTTCTTCACTTCTCAGGCACCTGTACATATACATTACACGTCGTCATAAGCCCAATTATTATTTATTATTATTATTAACAGTTATTGTTATTCAAAGTTCAAGAAAGAAGTTACGAGAAACCGCAGCTTAATGTTTTGTAATAATCTGTAATTTATTTTTATAATATATCAGAGTATGTTTTTTAAAAAGGTGAGCTTATGACATCTCTATTGATAATTCATAACTGACTTTCAATGGTCAATACAGATATCGCATGAACTAAGATAGTATGGGTGTCCTTTATATTCTATGATATATGACTATGTTGAGCATTAACTAAACCAGCAGTAGAAAAGTAACTCATATTTATTCATTGCACAATGTTACAGTGTGCGAAATACAACATGTTCATAGTAGACCTAAATCAATTAGCTCGCACATGTGAACATGATCTCAGTAGACTTAAATCAATTAACTCGCACATGTGAACATGTTCACAGTAGACTCAGATCAATTAACTCACACATGTGAACATGTTTACAGTAGACTCAGATCAATTAATTCGCACATGTGAACATGTTCTCAGTAGACTTATATCAATTAACTCGCGCGTGTGAACATGTTCATAGCAGACTTAGATCAATTAACTCACACATGTGAACATGTTCACAGTAGACTTAGATCAATTAACTCGCACATGTGAACATGTTCACAGTAGACTCAGATCAATTAATTCGCACATGTGAACATGTTTTCAGTAGACTTAGATGGATCATAAGCACATAGCTCACTTGTTCTTGTTAGGAATATTAAATTAAATGATGTATGTGAGCACACTATTTTGGTGACCCTGGATTCAGTGATGTAGGTCGCATAAATCAATATGAATAGTTAATTTAATACTATGCCTTAGATCTAAGTTACTTAGCTCAAACGTTTGCTTTATGTTCAGTAAATTTAATTATTTTTCTCGCCTGTCTTTCAACTTGGAGTGCATCAGGTGCAGAACTGAAGTTTTTCCGTATGTATTAAAAATTTGTGTAGAGTAAACTATAAAGTTCGACTTTCAGTCAATACTCTCACGTTAGGTTAACTACCAATAGTTTTGTTAAATTATTCGCTCACATGTCCTCAAATCTTAAGTAAAGAAATTGTGCTCCAATCATTGAAGTCTACCGTCGAAATGATCTCAAATCTTTATTACCTTAATTTTGTTCTAATTAGGGAGGTCTATCTTCTAGGCCTGCTGCCAGAGGTAAATTTAGTGGAAATAATCGCAGCAATAAGAAATTGCAGTGTTACTGTAATTATCAAAGAGTGGTAGCTGATGTTCATTAATGATGTCAAAAGTAACTGTAAAATAAGCATAGGATATGGAGGGGAAACTACTGTTGGTGGGAGAGGGGAAACTACCGTTGGAGATAAAAAAACTAGCATTGGAGGGAGAGGGGAAATAATATTCTCTCAATCTTTCTTTGTTTACGAATGTGGAAGTTAAAGATGCAAGCAGCACAATTTTCCTCACGACGAACTTTCTATCTCTCAATAATAATTTAGCGGCAATCTCCCCATGTCCGCAGAAATTTTAGAGAAAGATGCGCTGCCGTTGAAACTTTCCGGCCAATTTTTAGATGACGCAGTGCCGGTTGACAAGAGCAAGCTCTGCTACACGCTTCCGTGTGGCGTTATGAAGTGTTTCTTTGCTGGACTGTTTTCCACTCCTCTGTGAATTGGAGGGTGTCGGCACACAGGCTCCCTGGAAATTGCTTTTTACCCGCGATTGATGGCACGAGCTGGATGACAACATTGCAGCGCTGTGTTAATGCACAGGATTTCATTAAATGCAATTTTGTCGCAAGACGAGTTCGTTTTTCACTGGGTGTATGTTTACTAACGAGCTGATTCGTTTTAACTGCAATGATAATGATATTGCACTTGACTGTCTTGCTACGTGGTACGCTATGCAGGTCTTTGGAAGTCTCTTTGTATTCTAACGTTTCTATTTATGCGCAACAATAAATTATGGACGTGAAAAAAAGCTCTTTGATTATAAATGAAAAAATTACGATGGATTGAGATTTTATTAAAGTAATTGTTCATCATACTGGTCAACACTCTTACTGGTCAAACACGCACGTGAATTTCTTCCAGCATTTTTCATAAATTTTGATAAAACACCTGGAATTATTTAGCGGATATGGTGGAAAACCAGGAGTTACTTAGCGGGTTTCTCAAAATAGGCCTTCTTTCAATCTTTGTAAATTATGTAAAACTTTTAAAAATTCTTTTCACTGGCGATAAACTTTAGTTCTTACTTTGTTAGTTTCAGTTATAATTAATCCATAAAAGTTCAAATTGAATTACGCCGTACGTGCTGATTCATGAAGTCAATGCTGATTTTTCAGCTTATGTTTTAACTTGAAGAGACTTTCTTTATTTGTTTAGTTTCTAAATAAAGACTTACACAGTCGAAATATATTTAGAACAATGTACAGTAATAGTTGAAGTAACTCAATTAAACATCACTGAGTAAATGAAAGCATTAAGGCAGCAGTGTTTGAGATAGAATTTGTTTTCAAAGCCTGATATCTCACTATACATAATAATATACTGTAAATATACTTTACTAAACAGTACTTAATATTTAAAACTAAAGCATTTTTGTCAACGGAAATGCCCCAGTAGGAGTAACTTGATGCCCTTAATTCGAAGCAGTTACTGCCGTAGTGAAACTGCCCTCGCGTTACGGTCACCGTAAATAGGATCCCTTAATGGTCACCGTAAATAGGATACCTTAATGGTCACCATAAATAGGATCCCCTAATGGTCACCGCAAATAGGATCCCCTAATGGTCACCGCAAATAGGATCCCCTAATGGTCACCGTAAATAGGATCCCCTAATGGTCACCGCAAATAGGATCCCCTAATGGTCACCGTAAATAGGATTCCCTAATGTTCACCGTAAATAGGATCCCCTAATGGTCAGTGCAAATAGGTTCCCCTAATGGTCACCGTAAATAGGATCCCCTAATGGTCACCGCAAATAGGATCCCCTAATGGTCACCGCAAATAGGATCCCCTAATGGTCACCGCAAATAGGTTTCTCAGATATTCACTGTAAATAAGATTCTCTAATTTCCTGAATGTGAGGACGTTCAAAGCTAATGCAGCTCGGCACTCAAACTTGAACGATAACATAAAATTATTACATTTTTCAAAGCAATTAAACGAAATTCTCTGAATTATCTTATTTGGGCGGGCAATCCATGCTCTCTACAAACCTTGCTAGGAAATGACTCAGGATCTCATTGACATTTTACTATACAATTATAATTAATCATATAATAAATATTTTTATTATAATTTATTGTAATATAATTTATATTATAATATATTTTTTAATACATTATAATACTGTCTTTTATAATTATGTTAATTATGTTGTATATGAATAATTGAACAATTTATTTACTTAAGGACGGTGAATGAAGAGAGAAATTGTACGGCTACATTTTACAAATTATCATAAAACATCAAAGCATAGGAGTTATTTTTTGTTATTATAATTATGAAGAATATTAATTTTTCGGGAATCATTATAATGTTGATGATGATGATTATTATCCTTTTTTATGTTTATTGCTATAACGGTAGTCATTATTATTTGAATTTATTAGTTATTATATTGTTACTCATATTATAGTTATTTCTATTATTTTTATCATTATTATTATTATTATTATTATTATTATGAGTAATATTATGAAGAATCAAAGCTACCTCACAATATGCTGAGCTTCAATGCCTACATAACACAATAATCATAACACAGTCAACATAACACAGTCGACATAACACAGCCAGCATAACACAGTCAACATAACACAGTCAACATAACACAGTCAACATAACACAGTCAACATAACACAGTCAACATAACACAATCAACATAACAACCAACATAACAGCTAACATAACACAGTCAACGGAGCATAGTATGCATATATGGGTTATCGTAGCAACATTATAATTCTAGTTTTCTTATCAAACAAAGAAAGATATTTTTATTTCCCTTTCTCCTCATTACCTTGTTGTTAGATGTCCAAGTCTTGGAAGATTTGGCCTTGTAAAGTTCTGGCCTCACCAGAAGAAGCAGGAGCACGATTTTCCAGTCAATTTAGTTCTTAAGGTGGATGACGAGTGGCAGATTATGGGATGAGTGGTAGATTATGGGATGAGTGGCAGATTATGGGATGAATGGCAGATTATGGGATGAGTGGTAGATTATGGGATGAAAAACGTTACCAAATTAATCAAGTTCATTGAGTGTTAACATTCTCTAAAAACTACTGGTCATTTTATCAGAAACAATATCCAGCTCTAAACCTAAAAATCATTTATTAACTTATACCTGCCATAATGAAAACCCTAGTGATATTTTTGTTGTCAAATTATTGTATAGAAATACGGCTTAAATTATTGCAACATTTGTCTTGGTCTTTCACTTTTTCTCGAGCCTCTACTTCAAAAGCATGTAAATTTGCAATGTAATTTTAGCCATTCATGTCATCTGAAGCGTGTGTGGTTACAGAATTTCCTCATCAACATCATTTTTAATTGCTATCAAAGTGACATTCTTTTTCATGGTTTCAGCCTGAAAACGATATTTGTTACATCGAAAAATTTAATTTTAATAATTGCATGCTGCTTCTAGTAAAATGATTAGTTGTTTTTGAAAGAATTTTAACCAGTAATGAGGTTTGACAACCAGGATGTGGTGAAACAGCATTCTCAGAAGCAAATAAATTGCAGCAAACCAAAGCCGATGCTGACAACTTTTATCAAAACTGAGTTTTAATCTTTTTAAATGAAAATTTCTTATGCACTGATTTGCGAAGGGAGTTGAGAAAGACTCAATGAACCTACGCATAAAATATTTCATGTCAGTAGGTGTGCCGCAACAGGTCCCCATGTATGATTCCCTTAAAACTTGAATATATTCCAAGTTAAAAGGTACGTCTCAAGTCGCTACTCAGAGCATTTGCATTACGAATCACTTCATATGTCTTTCAAAAAGAAAAACAATTTCATCGCATCTTAGACGTGGTTCAAATTTTTAAAGTTTCAAGTAACATGTGACAAAAGTGGCTAGCTTCTGCCCTCCAACGGCTGCTGGTTTGTCTGGCGGATTGGTTACTGCGTTTGGACCAAGAATTGCGTCGTATATTTCAATAGTGGATCGCAATGGGTGATTCCGGTAACACGATTAGTTTTACTGAACGTTCGAAGCGAATGACAGCTGTGGATATTGCCTCTGAAGTTGCCTACGCCTATTTCATTTAAAAACTCGCTTTCCTCCGAAAATTTTTTGTTCATCACAGAGAAGTTGATCGAAAACGTAGGGACAACTGTGACTCTTGACGGGAGGGTAAGGATTCTGAACTAGGAGGTAAAAACTCTGAACTGGGAGGATAAGGACTATAAACAGAGAGAATAAGGCCTGTAAGTTATTAGAATAACTACTATAAAGTGCACTCTAAACTGGAAGGATAAGTATCCTAAAGTGGGTGGATAAGCACTTTAAATTGGGAGGGTAAGCACTCTAAAATGGGAGGATAAGTACGTTAAACTGGGAGGATAAGCACTCTAAACTAGAAGAGTAAACACTCTAAACTGAGAGAATAAGCTTCGTAAGCTGGGAGGATAAGGACTAAGCTGAAAGGAATGGTGAGAGAAATGACGGCGTTTTAATAAAAAGGCCTAAAACAGGTCAAACAGACACGTAGCGTTCATTTGCTTGTTTCTGTTCAGAGTTTTCAAACCTGACGGAAATTTACATCGTGTATTGACGCAAATCTAACCAGATTAGCAGCTAGAAAATATAACTAAGGAATATTTTAGACAATTATGGTTAAGGTTCACGGTAACTAGCTCATAGGAATTACGTCCTTTATAGACGTCATTGTTGAGAGATGCGGTGTCGGGGCTAAAATCGTTCTTAAAATCCTTCGTTTTTTTCACATTGTTTCTGATCTCTTCCATGCTCTTCCTTGTGTTCTTATGTTTTTCATTTTATCTTTTCTTTAACATAAATGCCTTCCATAGTTCTTTCTAGTATTTTAATTTTGGACGTTTACTCTTTTTTTCAAAATGAAAAGGCATTTTCCAGGGTGTCAAAATGAAAAGATATTTAATTTTTAATATTGTCACATCATTAACGGGTACATTTTCGTACCTACGTTTTTTTCTACCATTTGAATTATTCTTTAGCTTACCACAATTAAGTCTTTCCAGCAATCCAAATTTCTAACTTCATTGGTAAAGAATTCATGTTTTTCTTCATTGAACTGTCATCTGTCATGTCTTCAGAGTCCTGATATTTATCTGCCTCTTCAAACTCTCAATTTTTATATTATCTCTTCTGTCTCATCTTCATAGTCTCAGAATCAGGCCTGTTATTTGACAGTTTGTGCTACTACGCGTCAGATTTTACAGCTGGAATATCAATATTCATTTTCATTTTGTTACCTACGGGTTGATGACCTCATCCTTTAGCAAAATAAAATAATTTTAGAAAAGGAACAGGAATTATTGCATTTTCTTTGCTTCGTTCAGAGCTTGTGAGCTTCAACTCGCCTACTGTCGTCATTGGGGATGCTTGTTTCTATTAATTTCTGTATTGCATGTACGTTAACTTAACGCATTTCTGCCTCACATCGTGCGATGATTTCAACCCAAAACTAGAAACGAAACTATTGGACAACGTGTGTTTGACTATTGAAATATTGTGTAAGTTTGTATTTCGTTTTTTCACGTTGTGTTCATAATTGCACATTTAGTAGATCGCTGTGTTTGTAACTCCACCTTATCTATATACGTTATACGTTTTTGTTTGTTTGTTGTTTATCATGTTGTGTTCATAACTGCACATCTTCATGGTGCATTCTTAGCTGCACATTGTCATGTCATGTTCATAATTCCACATTTTTTTGTCGATCGTAACTGCACATTTTCATGTTATTCATAACTGGACATTTACATGTCATTCATAACTCTACATTTTCCTCGCGTTCATAACTTTACATTTTCATGTCATTGAAAACTCTACATTTTCCTGTCGTTCATAACTCTACATTTTCCTGTCGTTTATGTCTCTACATTTTCCTGTCGTTCATAATTCTACATTTTCCTGTCGTTAATAACTACATTTTCCTCTCGTTCATAACTCTACATTTTCCTGTCGTTCATAACTCTACATTTTCATGTCGTTCAAAACTCTACATTTACCTCTCGTTCATAACTCTACATTTTCCTGTCGTTTATAACTCTACATTTTCCTGTCGTCTATAACTCTACATTTTCCTGTCGTTCATGACTCTACATTTTCCTGTCGTTTATAGCTACATTTTCCTCTCGTTCATAACTGCCCATTTTCAAGGTCCAGAAGACGGGCAAGGAGGCGCCTTCTAGTCAACTCACGCAGTCTCGTCTCAATGGCCTCCCTATTTACGGTGGCCTTATTTCGGGCGGCCAATAATCTAAGGTAACTGAGAACGAGGGAGAACCGACGGCGTCTAGTCGAGTGTTCTTCTGCGGCCAGGATTATCCTTTGATTAAACCTGGACCCTCCCTTTCCTCTGAGTAGGCTCCCACCTGAGTTGACTTCCCCTCTTGAGTGGACTCCCTCCACCCCTGAAAGGACTCCCTCGAGTGACGTCCAGCAACTGGTTCAGTTATATTTAACCCTGAAGGGTAGGCACAGAGCCAGGGCATGACCAACATCACGACAGTTTCAAATGCAGAATTATTAATGCCAGGATGAATGGAAGAGATTACTGTTCATCAATTAATTCATGAAATGTATCTTAAAGTTTGAATTTCCGGGGCTTGAAAGAATGAAATGTAGATCATAGACAAATTATATTAGGTCCAAGATAAAGTAACCCAAAAGATAAAGTAACCCAAAGTAACAGAAAGCTGATCAAAGCGTGATGAACAGCTATGCTTTTGATGTTCTATTTTTACTTCTGAATTCATGGTATCTTTGTATAGCAGGCATTGTCCATATTAACATCCATTATGTGACAGGGTGCCAACGAAAATGCTTTAAGTTGAAAAACTGTTAATCTTTATCAGAATTGCCCCATAAAAGTACAATCACTGTTGGAGACACAAAAGTATTACACAAAAGTGTTACACTTCTAAAATTTACAGAAACCATATTAAGAAGTGTCGCTTCTGAAAAGGGTACGGAAGTGCTACATAGAAATGCTGTCACTGAAAACAGAACGATACAGAAATACTGTACAGAAGTGTTGTCACTGAAAAAAAGATACAGAAGTACTGTGTAGAAGTATCACTGAAAAAAGAAAGATACAGAAGTACTGTGCAGAAGTGTTGTTACTGGAAAAAGAAAGATACAGAAGTACTGTGCAGAAGTGTCATTGGAAAAAGAAAGATACAGAAGTACTGTGCAGAAGTGCAGTCTCTGAAAAAAGAAAGATAGGGAAGTGCTCTGCAGAAACGTCGGTGTTGAAATGCTCAAAATCAACGCGCAACGTGAGTGAGTTTGAGTCCTGGCGCGAATTTCTGTCTCATGAAAAGCTAGAGCGCAAATAGGAAAGTGAATTACTGAAAGCCTCTTGATTGCACCACCATTTGGTGATCGAATTAATAAAGCGAATGTAAAATTTGGAAAGCTTTTGCAGGTCTCGGCTGATATGGACTTTGAATTTGCAATGGTGCACTTCACGTAACCGTTGGGATATTATTAATTAATTTGTTCTTTTATTTTTGTCGTTAAAATGCGGAGAAGTTGTGACAGCTGTCAAGTTGTCTGCTTAGCATCGTAAGACACTTATAGTTCTTCAGTCTGCTATGCATTTCTCCTTACAGTACGGGTCTAAGTTAGATAACTCATTTCTACAGTCAAGGTCTAAGTTAAATAACTCAGTTATACAGTCATGGTCAAAGTTAAATAACTCAGTTATACAGTCAGTGTCTATTTTAAATGACCAATTTCTACAGTAATCGCGCACGTTGTTTTTAGCTCCATGAGCACATTATTCTGTGGAAAGAGTAATGGATGGGATATAATTATTTGTTTTACTAAATTAGCGAGTTTGACAGCATTTTGCTCTTTTTAGCAATATTTGATGTGGTTGATTTTTGATTCAATGTAAGGCGAATTTCAAGAAAGAGTCTCAGTAGAGTTTTTTCCAGGTATGGAAGGCACTGTGGCGAGCTGAGCTGGAAATATCTGATCTCAGGCGGAAGAAGAATGCAAAGATAATCTGAACAGGGACAAGCAAGTCAGAAAATATTCAAAATGCATTGCTATGGAATACGATGCATACACTTGTTGTTTTGCAAAACAGTACAAGTTTCTTTTCGGTCATTAAGCAAATATGTTAAGCCTTACTGCTGCATGTATTCTGCACTCTCGAGGTTTTTTGTGATGGATGATTGTGAATTTTTAGAATCAACTTCCATAACTACCATTTTATGGGACACCTGTATAGTGTCTCAGTGAAATGAAATTTACAATTGACAACAATGACTATAAGTAGGCAAACTTTCAATGTAATAGAACACAAACATAGACAAACTTCAAAAAGGTCCGTGTATAATATTTAATAAAGATTTAACCCAGTAAGTGAAATTTAAAGCATGATTGTTATAGAAAGAAGAAGTGACGACGTTTAAATATATTTCATCATTTCACTCTGAGCTGAATATATCATTTTTCAGTACCATTTAAAGTATAAATTACAGCTAATATAATGTCAACTTTTCAGCCCAATAATTTTTTTAGAACAGAACGACAAATGACGAATTTTTCAGTGATTGTTGAAAGGCGACTAAAATTTTGATGATCTTTTTACCAATTCCAAGCAAGAAAATGTCCAGGAAATACCGCTGGCTGCGTAACAGATTATCGCGATGAATTTTAATATAGACACGTGTTACAGGCGTAATTCTGGTTATTTATCCTTCAGATGAATTATTAGGAATAAATAGTAAGCATTTAGTTACACCGCACGAAAGAAAAACATTATAATCAAGAACAGGCATAGATTTCTAATGCACGTCAGGAAATATAAATAATTAAGAAATAAATTTCCTTCAGCTAATCCTTACGAAGAAAGGATTAGCTGGGATCATTTCCCAGTCAATCAAAGGTAAGAGATTCAGCATCGTAAAGTCTGACTTGCCGCTGTAAGGCATTCTGTACTCAAAAGAACAAAGTGAACGCTTTTTCTGCTTTGCCAGAGAATATGCAGGCGTCGCTGTTTTCTCTCATATTTTACCACGGTCCTGGAAAAGTATGTCCCTAAAATGCACGCATAATATTTCACCACTTATCCACCGCATAAAAAGTGGAGCAAGAACAAGAAGAAGGTGAGAGCTTCATTAGAATGCGTCGCTGCAAATGCGTGCGAGCAGTTTGGGCTAAAAAAATACCATGTGTCTCAATGAGAGGCAAAGATTTGAATTCACTTTTATTGAGAACCCCAGCCTCAGAAATAGGACATAATGGGCTCAAGAAATTCACCTTCTAAAACTCCCTCAAAACTGAGCAAAGCCTCCGAAATAAAAGTCAGAATCGGAAGGAATTACGAGCAACTATAACCTGGAGATCTCGAGTTGAGGTTCCTTATTTTCTCTTCTCGGTTCACGTTTGTAGTCAAAACTTAAAATTTTACAGAGTCACGTTTACTAAATTTTTCTTTCTGTAACATTGAATTCTTCAGCAGCATGTTGAAGTTATATTCAGCTGTATTTTATTACATATTTTGTAGTATATTGAAACAAAGTTTAGTTTTCTTGAATGCATGATGATAAGAACTTTCTTCTCATGAAGATGAGAACAGCAGAAGTTTTTTCTATACATGTAGGGTACAGCTAAATAAAATGCAATAATTTTGTTTGACTGCAACCGTAAATAAAATTGTATATTCGTGTATGTATGCTTAATGCTGCATAGTGATTTGCATTTGTATTCTGTGCTGATGAATGCAAAGTCTTCCGGAGCCATTCACAATTTACTTCCAAAGCAGAGACTAAGTCTGTCAAAGTATTCACAGATTCATAACTCACATTGTTGTGATTTAATATATAATCACATTCTTCGAAATTATTTATCTAATTAATTCGTGTCTTCCAAATGTGGTTTGCTTAAGTATTCTCGACCATGTAAGAATTGATTCTAAAATAATTATGCATGCATTTTAAACCACACGAATTGAGTGACTGAGTACAGGCGGTATTCCATATAGACACATTCTTTATTTTATCCGATACTTTTCTTCCGAATTTACAATGCTTAGCGAAACTGTAACCAACATCGTGAGGTGAACTGACCCAAAGTTCTATGAGTAAGATACTGGTTGTGGGTTTCTTCATTTCAGATGTAATAAATATGTCAGAGGCTCGAGTGGTTTTTGGGGCACAAATAAAGCCGACCCCACAACTTGTGTGAGATGTAGTGTCAAGTATTTCTTATTCTACAGTAGGTTCTGAAATTGTTTGCTGTATTGTTTGACAGATTCTTTGTAACTAACAAGTAATGGATATTTTGATACATGGACAGGTTTCCATAAGCTCACCATGAATTTTGGATATCCAATCGGTTGCTAAAAATGAAAGAAAAAACCAAAATATTTTATACAAGTTTTTACTGACGAGTCTCTCAAAATCATTTTGAAATAACTGCTATAAGGTGCAGTTCCCTTTCTTCGTCCAAGTTTATGATAGTAGCATTTAACGTGCTTTCAAGATTACGTTCGTGGTCTAGCTTCCCGGCTCAAAGTCGATCATTTGTTTCTGTTGTTTTGAAGGCTGTTGTTAGACAGAGGTTTTGGTCGGAGTCGCAATCACAATCATTCTTTGAACGTGGAATTGGAGTCGGCTGCTGAAATTCTGTGGCGTCTTTGCTTGTGTTGGTAAAAATAGTCTCTTCATTCACTAAAGTTTCAGTCAAATAGACTTAAAGTTACGTATTTTTGAAGAAAAGAGTGAGGAAAGATGGTCTCAAGGGCTCGAGATGTGAAAATGTAAATGGGGAGCTGCACTCTGAAAGCAAGACAGTGTGGAAGAGGTGGCTGAATATTTTGAGCAGCTATATGCGACGGATGATAGACAGTTGTATTAGCGCTGGAGGATAAAGATGATACCTCAGCTGCTCGAGTTATGAGAAGAAGTGCGAGTGAGAGATGAGTTTCATGTGCTTGTAGAATAAATGTAGATAGGAAAGGGGTTCGAGGTGGGTGGTTACGGAGTACTGTATTCAAAAACGAAAAAAAGGAACTGTGTCTATTCTTGAGGACTTGGAAACTGATCCATGTTTTACTTGTTTCATGTATAATGACTACAGATGAATGGTGTCATTCATAACCTATCTTCCGTAGAACGGTCAAAGAGATATGTATGATTGTAGCAGTTTAATAGGTCTTTGTCTTTCCCGTAAATAACTGGATAAAATGAATTCGAATTATTAAAATTGGGTTTGAAATTTGATTGGGCAGGAGCTGAGTACTTACAGTGCATGGTCATAGTTATAGTCATCAATGCCCCAACACAAACTATGTATATAGAATCGGGTGTTTGCGGTTACTCAACTGAGTCGAGAATAAGGTGTGTGTTTAATATTGTGTGCATTTAATATGGTGTGTATTCATAGGTCTCTATCGATGTTAATAAGGCATGTAATGTAATACAAGGATGGGCAAACCAGGCATGTGGAATAATTTTTTATCTGGTCAGGAATAAGGAAGTAGAGGGAACGATAACTGCTGATGAAATTTATTCGTTTGAGGTAAATTATTCTGTTTATAAAGCGAATTTTAAGGAAGAAAATGATTCATCAAAATGTTATTAAAACCTCGATGTGATCTGAAGCAAAAGAAAATCGTTTGAGAGGTTAAGTGAGATTTGAATTGATTTAGTGAAAAAATTCTGAAACATACATTCAGCAGATCCATATAGAGATTACTTGAATGTGAGTGAAAAACTTAAATGAAGGACGAAAACTGATTAGATGAGACAAAGGTTGCGCTTGTTCTTTTATTTTTAGGATTCAGGGAGAATAAGAGAAAACCTGCAGCATGTTGAGGTGGAAATAAACTATTGAGGGAGACCAGCTCCTGCTCCATAAGTCTTGGCCTGAGGGAACCAAGATCGATGACATCGTTCCAGTTTCAGTATTTGGGTGACTTTGAATATTTTGTGTCGTTAATCTCTGCGTTGTCATTCCTTCTCTTTTCCAGAATGAGCTATGGATGCATAGTTATGTTTTCATTCACAACTGAAGGAAGTGAACTAATTAAGTGGAGTAATTGAAGAATTTGCTGATTTCATCATGTGGTTAAATCGAAAAACACTTCACGTGCGATGCGATGATTGATGTTGAATCAGCTCATTCTGCGCTATTGCTCGATGGTTAATGTAATTTTACTGATTAGCTTCCGCTTCGAAAAGTTGGCCGCTCTGATCATTCTGCAGCGCATTTATTTTGAGATAACAACTTTTACGGGACAAATTTTCAGAACTTTAATTTAAAGCTGATTTTTGATATCCTGCAGAAGGGGAGTGACGTCAGGGTGCAGGTCAGAGTTGAAAATGACACTAAAAGCTAAAACATTTACGTCACAGTTTTTCTTGATTAAATTGGCAGAATTATACATCGTAAGGTAAAATGTAAATGCTGATAAAATATGTGTACTATGGAATTTGGACTCGGAGGAAGAAAATTTTTATTAGTTTTAATAAGCGTTGCTTAGTAAAATATCAACTACATTCTAATCACAGCGTTGACATTTTATCAAACTCACTTCAATGTTGACAATCTTGAGCAGCTCCAAAATAATTTACGTATAACTTAAATAATTTCGGGCAAATTATGTCTATTCTTCTTTGACCCATTCTTGCACGCCCTACGTAGCTGGGCACTTAGCAGTTAGCAGGAATATTTGCCTTGTCGCCTGTCATGACCAGGCCCAAACACAGACTGATTTTGTTACTTCACCGACTTTTTGCGTTTCCATTTACCCGAGGAAGCGAATCAAGATTGAGCGAGCGTGTGGGTGTATTTCTTTTTTCGGACGCCCAGAAAAATTGACGTATGGGAGACTGCAAATGCAAGGAAACCAATGGTAATTTTCCATTGTCATCCTGGGACTCTACACAGAGATCCTTTATGCGTCAATTCGATAAAATACCTGAAATCAGAACGTAGTGAGAAGGAAGTAGTTTCTCCGAATGTTATATTGCGAAGTAGAATCTGTTGTTTTTACTCCTGACCCAAGGGCTATTATTCAGAGACTGTGTAGAGTATAACTGGATTCAGAATAGAACAGAAGAGAATATGGCAACAGAGACGAGTCGTTTGGTCCAATCTTGAAATGCTACCAAAGTCCCATGTCGTCTAAAGTAATGGCATCAATCACGCACAAGCATGTTAATCACGCACAGGCATTTCAGCCACGAACATGCACCGTAATCATATGCAGGTCCTAGGATATGAAATTCGTACGTTACAAAACTTGGGGTTCTTTATCTAATTATTGAGACTTTAAATGACTTTTAAATGAGTGAACAGTGCCAGCAGAAATTATGATATATTTTGGGGCAGCTGATTCCGGGTTCCAGCAATGTTAATTGCAAAGCAGTTTAAAGCCAGTGATGTTTTAAAGTTCCTGGTTTCAAAATTTTGTGAAACATGAGATAAACCTCAGGCCAGGATTGTAAACTAGAAAAAATAACTTTATTGGTGCAAATTTCATTGAGTATTCCGTCCATACGTCATAAATGCCTGCGAAGTGTGATGCATTTCATTGTTTGCATCATGTTTGCCAATAGTACACTATCTGTTGGGAGTTTTCATTCAATTCTTGTTTAATTCATGCTCAGATTGCGAACTGTGATGATTATCATGGATTTGAAGTTTTTAAAATTTTGAAAAAATGCAAAGTGTACACCTTTACGAATTTTTTTGAGATTTTTACTCAATATCTCAGAATTTAATGGAACTTGGCATAAATATCAGGAAAGGATTATAAATTTCAGGCAAAGTCTATTTTTTACTGATGACGGATGTTAGACAGATTGGACAATAATGTTGGGTGCTTGTTTGATTAGTTTTTCAAATTAAGAGTCCTTGAAATTGGGTGCTTCCAATCATGTTGAACGATCCCTGTTGCGAGTTATCTATGTAAGATGTTTGCTAAGGTCTTGATAATTACTTTGTCTGTTTCTTTGAGTACTTGGCGAGCAAGGCATTCGGGTCCGGTTGATTTATACAAGTTTAGAAAGCATGCTGAGGATTAAAATAGTAACTATTTCTGTTCTATAAACTCATAATAAGAAAATAAGCTGACTGACGGAGTTGTGAACGTTGTATGAAACTGAAAGATATATAAATTTACATTCAACTGTTAAATCGTATACGCTTAGGCTTGCAAAACATAAACTTTGAGAAATAACATAAAAGAAAAAATTTGTATCCATAGCAGTTGAAACCCAAGGTGTTTAAGAAGTAGTTTTTGCCCACTCGTCTTAGTAGCAAGATCGAAAATAGTTCAATAGAGAAACAAGAAATGCATGCCTTAAAACTAATTAAGTTTCTAAAGTCAACTGCCAATTTTTAACGATCTGATGAGTTGCCTTTGAGAAATCCGACGCCTGTAAGAAAATGAAAGACTTAGGATATTACACTTAATAATGCAGGAATATTTACGAAAGTATGAGTGACATCTCTCGGTTCATTGCCTCGCCTCAGATATTCAAGGCAATAATATCGTTCTGAGCAGAAATTGCAAGATATTCAACAAAATACGTGCATCCAGAAAAAATATTCGTCGCCTCTTCAGAACTGATGATGACACGACAAATTTTCAAAAATTGCAAGCAACATTCTCGCGTTCTCGTTTAATAATTACAAAAAATACTCCCCTCTCCCTGTTTAAAAACGACAGTCATTCAAATAAGCAATCCCAAGGGCGACTACAGCATAAAATGAGCTTTAGGAATGCGATGATTGTCACTTTGGCGCCCGAATGAAGTGTAATGTAGCATTTTGTGTCAGCGTGGAGGAAGCACAAAGATTTTTTTTTCATTTAGTATGCAAATGATGATCTTGGTCTACGGGTTCCTAAAAGAGCAGCTAAATGGGACCTATTTGAAAAGTCAGTCTGAAAATAGTAGTCTGGATACGCTAACTGTTCTCAGTCTTATTTCTTTTCTTTTGGAGCTTCCCACAGTAAATGTGGTTTTATTGATTCGAAGCTGGGACTTTTTATTTATTTGGTGACTTTAAATTTTTCCTTTCCTAACACACAAAATAGAGTCATCAAGGAAGAAACGCAATGCATTATATAGATCAAATTATACCGCATTTAATGTTACTTTTTTTTTTTCGAGTAACTTCGTATGTGATGAAATATCTTATGGAAGTAATTAACCTTATTTTTACTAACTTGATACATTTATTAACGAATTCATCGTACCCTTTTACCTGAACTTATGGCTAGCTGATAAATTTCACAACATAATTTCCATAAAATAAAAAATAAATGTTTCTCATGCCTTATTCATGCTATTTTTGATACTAAAACATTATCACGTTGATCAAGAATTTAGGTTTGGGATGTGAGACTCAATAGTCAAGTACGTGAATTTTATTGTTCATCAATTGTCTTAAAGGGATTCGTCACTGATGATGATGGCCAACACAGTATCTACGTACGCAAGCTTTGTTACAAATTGCGAGTCGACTAATGTTGTTGAAAAATTCACGTGGGGACGGCGAAACAGAAAGATAATGAAATGTTCTGGTGGTGAAGTTGCAATTGAGTTTTACATCTAATACACGCACAAGAAAGGATTTTTCAGTTTTGGCAATTTTCCAGTAGACGAGATTAAGAATGCCTGTTAAAACTGGCTTATTCTTATCTTTGCTTGAGAACGAATCAAAACGCTAATTTGCACACAGAAAATTATGTTCAGATGTTAGACTGTTGCATATTGCGAACATGGAATACTCTATATATAATGCATTTATAAGGGAAAGCTTTCATCGCCGTTGAGCTCAGACACAGGAAAAGGATTAACTATTCCCTTATTTGGTCATCTTTGATTGATTCAGTCAGTTTTAAAGCCCTAAGTGTACCATCTCAGAATTTTCTTTATGTAAAGGCATCATATAAAACCTGCTACTTTTGGTACCATCGCGAATTGACGTTGCACCCTCTACCACCGATGTCATACTTTAAACAGGTGGTTTCTCTAAATCTACAATATAAGGATATCTTCAATAAAATTTTCATTATTTCATGCATGAACTCAGCTATCACACATTGAGAATATTCTGCTAGGTCTGTGTGACTTATCCGCTACACATGTTCAGATTATTCTACTAGATCTGTTTGACTCATCTGCCACACATGTTCAGATTATTCTACTAGGTCTGTGTGATTCATCTGCCACACATGTTCAGATTATTCTGCTAGATCTGTGTGATTCATCTGCCACACATCTTCAGATTATTCTGCTAGGTCTGTGTGATTCATCTGCTAGATCTCACTTGTGTTTAGGTTATCCTGCAGGGTCAGAGTGATTTATGTTCCGGACAACACACGTGTGAAAGTTTACGGTCAGGTTTCCGTGACTGGGTCGACCCAACAGGCCATGTGTTCAGGTATGATAATCTCGGCCACATTTGGTCCACCATGGAATAATGGAAATAGAAGCATTAATAAATGTGTTGCATGGGCGCATCAGAGCAGAACAAAGCAGTCACCCCGCTAGACGAATGTCTTCTTGGGAACAAAGAAGCTCACATACCAGTAGGTACGAGCTGGATGGTCAAGACAAAATAATAACAAAAAACTTTGGTAAACTGTGGTTCACTTTTACTTCATGAGCCTAGCGTTCGAATAGAGTGCAAAACTTTCTCTGTAACAATGACATAAAATATTTTCCTTACGTATTTTGGGTTTTCACTTCTTTCCGTAGATATCCAATAGAAGTTGTAGAATATTCGATTAAGGTTTATACAAACACTATTAGACACCATGCCATAACATTTTACCATTTGGCTCCTTGGTACTAATATTTGTCATTAGATCTCTTGGTTCTAATATCTGCCGTTAGGTGACTTTATACTAATATTCGCCTTTAGGCTCCTTAGTACTATTATCTACCATTAGGTGCTTTATTACTATTAATTCTTACTAATTTGTGTCAACAGTGCGAACAAGACTTCACTAAAATTAATAAAACAGGTTAGGATACCGTCACGATCACATAATTCGCTACAAATGGATAGTAACAATCCTATGAATTTAATCAATTTTATTCGTTCACAGATATTCCGTTGGGAGTGGCAAGGTATGAATGTTCCCAGTTCTTAATTTTCTCGAATATTTACAGTTTAACGTAAAGATTTATTTTGAAAGAGAGGAATAAATGTCGTATCAATCCTCGTTAAATTTTATTTTAAGTTGCTGCAATGGTGTTGTACGTGCGTTCATGTCTAGATTGGGGAAAGTTGTATTACATTTTATTTTCTGAATGTTATTTAAAATACTAGGCTTTATAATCTCGCTAAGATCGTCAATATTTTGACTCGGTATCGCAGATACCAGTTCTCACGGTTTGTGCGATTTTACTGCTAGAATTATGATCGCAAAAAAGTTTATTAAAAAATTATCTACTGGTTAAAACACGATCTTTTCCACGAAGAATGTATCAAAGTCAAGCCCCTATAGGTAATGGCTCTTCATGAAGACTTCAGCTCTACTTTTTAACTCTCCTTTTTTTGCCGCAAGATTGGTTGCCTGGTGAGCGTACCCGCTTGCGATGTGGAAAGACCTGGGTTCGATACTCGTTGCTGCTTTGGTCTGTTTGTGTTTGGCCATCGGCGGACGAGAACATGCCCAGCAGCTGCAACGCTGGGTGCCCGTACTAATGTAAGCCTTTGTCACGCTCATCGACCTGCCCCTACGAGCCTCTACTTTAAGTTGCAGCACAGAGGACGGAGATTTTGCTCGGAACATCAACACTACTCTTGAGGTTTTATCGATAAGCATCACCACATGTAAGATGTTAACATTAAGTATTTGAGAATCCAATGTATCTGTACTGTGTTCTTGATTCTCAATAAAGTTTTTTTTTTCTTTTTTTCTAAGGTACAGCACGCAACCGAGCTTATCTGATTGGCCTAGGCATTGCGCTCAGTTATCACGGACGCTGACGTCACATCCTCTTCACCTCGTGATGGATATCAGGAAGTCAGCCTACCAAGTTTGTGTCGAGAATTATAATATGGTGCATCGGACGAGATAATTGCTTTTGAGTTTTTGATGCCTCTACAATAGCCTTCTCTAGTAATTTTAGAAGCCGCTATCGAGTGGATTGCAATGTTGTCTAACTAAAATCTTAAAAATAAGGACAAGATAGAGGCATCATGATATCATCATAATAAAAATTACCATTGTGCTGACATGCTCATATAGTTGATCAGGGTAGCACAACACGAACACTACGTCGCTCACAGTATCATCACACTGACGTGAAAATACAATATTGGTACTTCATGTAGGCGGTTTAGTACAGACATAGTGAAGTCATTTAAAAGTTCTACTTTATTGGAGAGTGTTTGAAAAAAAAATTGCTCAGGTTATTGAATGGCTGTGAAAATCCAAGTCTCGTCAAGCTGAGCAGGAAGTCCAGTTGCGTGAGCCTCGTTCAAAAAAGAAGGTTCTTAATCCTTTAATGGACTTCCCTCAGCTCACGGCTGATAATTTCGACTCCTATGATAAAAAAGTCATTGAAATTCAGTGGATATAAAAGATTATTTCACGAATTGAGAGCCTCATTGCTCTAATCTCATAGAATTTTAATTGTTTTTTTTTGAGCGCAACTAAGGTGTTTACAGCACATGAAGGGTGTAGCACGGCGGCCAGATTTCTTTAGCCATTTTTAAAGCTCGTGCAGTGATCATTATGAATAATATCATAATTATTCAGAGAAATTCTATATTTTTAAATTACGTTTGTTAGAAACGAGTTTCTGCAAAACCCTCATCAGCTTAAAATTTTTTTCATATTGTGAGTGAACTAAAATTTTCTTCACAGCTCACACTAGCGTATTCATTATTCATTGTGTTTTAACATAAGAACCTGAACACTGCCCTCGAATTTCTGTTCAGAAGCAAGCTTTTCTTAATAAAGCTTCTGATTGGTTGAGACAGTCTACAGACTACACAAAATGTTGAAATAGAAACTGAATGAAATAAAGGACGACTTCTGTCAATTAGGATCTTGGTTTGACATAGTCTCTGCGGAATATCAACCAGGAAAAGTTGTGAGTTGGAATCTCTCCAGTGACATCACGAACATGAGCTAATCCGTCAAAATAAAAATCACGTAATGAATACAAGTCTCTGACCACAACGGAATGCGAAAACTCGCTTAAAACCCCACACACTTAATAGGAATTTTAATTGCAACGCAGGTACTGGAAAATCATTGATAAAATGATATGGTAAGTTGTTTGTATAAATTGATTGATTTCAATAAAACGATTAGTTATCAAAAAAAGTAAAATTGTTCGTGTGCTTTCAGCAATTAGGTGTTCTATTTTCATTTAGAATTACTCATTACTGCTTAATTTTGATCATAAGTGAGGACAAGTTTTAGTCTCGATGGTGTCATTATTTGTGTATTTATTGTATGATTGATTATTGGTACGTAGACATGATACTTCACAAATGCACTATTAACTTAAAATTATCACTATACAGGTATACAGGTATACAGGGTGTCATTAAAAATATATACACTCTATAAATAATTCTGAAGCCAATGTTTCTTAAAGTACATTTTATTTATAAAATTCAATAGACAATGGACATTGTTTTATTGTTTTTTGAACTCATGTTTTCAAACTGACGCTTACTTTTTATTGTTTTTATCTTGATGACATCTTACTAAACAGGTGGATTGGGGGGAAAGAGTTTCGTAAAACATTCTCCATGTTCACCAGACCTAACACCACTAGACTTTTTTGTGAGGATATTAAAAAACTAAGTCTACGGCATGAGACCTGCAATAGTGGAATTGAGAGCGGCCATCGAACGACAGTGAACTCAGGTCCCAAACCAAATGTTTTTTAATGTTTGTGATGTTATTACTTGGCGTTGTGAGCAGTGCCTGGATCAAACCTGACATCGCTTTGAAAACATACTCTATCATAACAAAAGGATGAAATGCTGTCTATAGATTCAATTAAATTACCAAAATGCAATGCATTTTAATAAGAACTAATTTAAAAGTCATTTCAAAGTGTGTGTACGTTTTTGGGAACACCCTCTATATTTTTATATGGTTATAGAATCCTTTAATACAAATACTCTCGTTCTGAAGTACACTAACAGTACTGTCGGAAACTTCATCATCAGTTGCCAGATTGCATATTTTAAATGCATTTGAAACATGTCAACGAAGTTATTTTCTTTTCAACGCACATTGCGTCAAGTCAGAATATTTAGTAACCAGAGAGAAATGAATCGTGAAAGTTTGTAATCTTAATACCAGTTAACGCAGGTGCATCGAAACTGTGAAACAGAAATTAATCAAGTTGTGGTGGTGGCAGCGTGTCTCATTAAGTTGTGGTGGTGGCAGCGTGTCTCATCAAGTTGTGGTGGTGGCAGCATATCTCATCAAGTTGTGGTGGTGGCAGCGT